>JAYMTG010000968.1:0-10120 GCA_036897565.1 Pelargonium exstipulatum
ATGCCCCCTCGGAAACAAAGAGCAGCCGTAACCGAACATAAACCCTAATCGACTCTCAAAACGGCACAAGCCCTAAAGAGAAAAGAAAGCCCTAGCATTTCTCAAATTTTGGGTAATATAATATCCGAGTCCGTCCGGTAGCTGGAGTTGGGCTTGGGCCTATCATAGATCAAATCGTAGACTGAGTCTACGTTGGCCCATTCTGAATAAAATCATTCCCTCCTACCTACATCGTCCTTCTCATCTGCGACAAGAATTGGGAGCCGAAAACAATGACTCGTGGTAAGACGAAGGATGGCCGGAGAGGACGGCGGGGGATCGGAAAATGGAGCCAGATATGGCCGTTCTGGTTGATAATGTTGCTTCACGGTGCTGCTTTGCTCATATTCACTCGCGGCTTCCTTCTCACCCGAACAGAGCTCCCCTACTACAGCAATTGCTCTGATGTCTCCAATTCCTCTTGCCTCTCGCCTCCTCCTTCAAATCTCAACCGAACTGCCATTTCTCCGCACCAGAGTTGCTGGACCAAGCCAGCCGTCGGTCGGCTCGTCATCATTGTTCTTGACGCCATCAGGGCACTCTCCCTCCTCCGCCTCCACTCTGTATTGATTGATAGTTTGATACGATCTCATTTATGTTCTATGGCATTTTCTTTGCAGGTTTGATTTTCTCGCCCCAAGCACATTCTTTAAAGGTGAGCGACTCCCTGATAATTGCTTGTTTCGTTTGAATTTTTATTTCAATTTCATGACTGAACTATACTCATCTTGTTTCACAGAATCGAAACCATGGATGGACAAGCTACGTGTGCTGCAGAAGCTGGCCTCGGGGCAAGGATCGTCTTCTAAGATTTTCAAGGCCATTGCAGATCCACCTACAACCAGTTTGCAACGGTTGAAGGTGATAATTGTTACTCCTTTTGTTATATTGATTGCATAGCTAATGTTAAGTTAAACTGCTATATCTAGTTGATGTTGACTAGCATTCAAAACTCAATGCTAAGTTTATTATACTGAAATTTTTGTTAATGATATTGGTTTTACAGTTTCAGTGATGGATAATATTTATATCCAAACACTCTTTTGTAATTTGTGCATTTTTCTTATAACACCTTTTTATCTCTTGATTAACACCTACATACCAATAGGCAATATCCTTGGTTCATTTTATGTTTCAAAAATCAGTTCTGGCATCACCTCTGCTGTTCTAGTTTGAAATTTCATACATTTAGCAACATGCAAAGGTGGGATGATTAGTTGACTAATCATCCTTCTTTCGCAAAAGACTCAGTTTCTTAGTATATAAGCAAGCTAGTGCATGCATGTTATTACCAGTAGATTTGGAAATAAAGACTCAACTTCATTAATTTCATGATTCTATTTGCTGTTTTAAATTTTACTAGCATTCTCTCTGCTTCCATAGTTTCCTGGGTCAGTGACAGTGCATAGACAGAGTTGGTGGTCCGTGGTTGTTTCATATTATTCTTAAGGAAGCCAAGGTTATCTGGTGATATGGGTACCTTGCTTTCGATTTTGATATGTACTATTCAACCTGAAAACTGCTCTAAAATCCTGAGGGCAGCTGATACTGAGCCTGATTTACCTTAGAAGTTATGCTGCTTCCCAGCACTGCGATTATAGTTCCTTTAAACTATGATATTTATCTTATTTTCTCAGGTGCTCTTGCTTATTGCTTACCATCTTTCCCCCTTTGACATTAAGGATATTCTCTAAGCATATGTCCTTTGTTTAGGTCTTCAAATCTCTTGTGTCCAGTTAAGAATGTATATGAATCAAAACTTAATCAATTTGGATTGCTTTCATGCCAATTTGAAGCTTGAGATATCTGATTCTAGTGTTGTGTTTCCTTTATAATTTCTTCAGGGACTGACAACTGGTGGACTGCCTACTTTTATTGATGTTGGGAATAGCTTTGGTGCTCCAGCAATTATTGAAGATAACTTATTGTATCAGGTTAGCTTCTTGATAGTTGATAGACATCTCTAGGTCTTTTCTTGATATGAAAAAATTATTTCTGCTTAAATTACTATGGGATGTTGTAGTTCAAATTTCTGCAATGTATATCACTTTTTTAGTCTTACCTAAATTTAATAGGTTGATCCTCTTGCAGATGGTTCAAAATGGGAAGCGAGTAGTTATGATGGGAGATGACACATGGATGCAGTTGTTTCCTCATCATTTTGAAAATTCTTACCCCTTCCCCTCTTTCAATGTTAAAGATCTTGATACGGTATTGGTCCTACGATGATATTTTACTAAGCAATACACTATTATATAGCTATACCCAACTCAAAGTGGTCCAGAGGTGTTGGCAAACGTGTGACTGTGTGGCAGGCCGACAGCTTCTATGCTTGTTTTCCACTGGGTTTAGAGATGGAGGTCATGGGTTGCTGTAATACCTTCCTGGGGTAGGCCCTTAAGGGTCCCTACTCCCTCATCATAGAAAAAATAACTATTTCCATGGCTGAAATTTTATGACATTTTTGTTTCAGGTAGACAACGGATGCATCGAACATCTTTTTCCATCATTATATCAAGAAGATTGGGATGTTCTTATTGCACATTTTCTTGGCGTGGTATGATTGACATGCTCTTACTGTCATATGGGAAACAAGTTTCTATACCTATGGCCTGTATGATTTTTGGTAGATACTCTTCCAAGACTTTATGGTGGATGTTGTAATGTGAAATTGTCAACTTAAGGAGGAAAGAAAGTCATACGAGCGAGAATTCATGGGTTGTTTCATGTTTACTAGAAAATAGAGATGCATAACTAAAATACATACTGATGTTTAGAGGAATTATGTAACTGCATCAATTTTATGTAAAATGAAAAATGGAGAGTACAATTGAATTAGAATGATAGATATAGGGATAGAGGGAGAAAGAGGGATAGAGAAAGAGATTACTGTAATGGGTAAAACAAGAGGTACCCTTGATCTTGGGCACCATGTAATCAGGTATTGCAGTGACAGTTTATCTACACTATGTATCAACTACCAAAGTAGTACACTGACACTCACATGCCTTTCTTCCTCATTCTTAACATTTAATCATAATTTAAGTCAAGTTGTGGAAGCGTTTGCATTTATTAAATCTATTGAGAATGTATATCAGAATACATGGCCTTGTCAAGGATGGAAATGCTAGTTAAGAACTGAAAACCAGCTTATGATGAGTATTGCAGGAGAATGACTTCATCACACTGGCTAAAGTTAACCAAAGGAGTTTGAATGATCAAGAGTTCAACTATCATAGCAATTATCAGATGCTTGAAACTTATTTTCCCCAATTACCAATTCCTTAATGCTATAACTTCCATTTGAGTGTGGCCAGCTACTTTTTGTGTGTGTTAATAATGACAGCTAGTTAATTTTATTGGTATCAAATTTGTTATGATGATAAAACCGATATATCATTTTGCAAGAGAATTTGAGTTTGAGTGAGGTGCTAAAATCCATTCTAGTTTTGGCTACATTTTCTTATTTCTTGATTGAATGATAAGATAATCACAAGTTCCTTTTTAGGAACAATTTCAACTGAGCCAGAACAATTTATTTCCTTTGATCATATATTCATGCAGGTTGTACTGGGAACATTGACTTTCATTATATTTTTGTGGTTCAGGATCATGCTGGGCATATATTTGGTGTTGATTCCATTCCTATGATAGAAAAACTGGAGCAGTATAATTCTGTTTTAGAGGCAAGTGTTTTTACCATTTAATATGTATATTGCACCTCCAGTCTATTTATTGCTTGAGAATAATATACGGAGATATTGGTCTTATTTAGTTATCTTTTGTTAGTAGGCTTGTTGGATCTAATACATTGTTTTAGGTTTGTAAGAATCTATGCTTGGTTGAAAATGTCCTGCTACCTTTTCCAATTATGTTATTGAAATGGATACTGATTTTGCTTCAGAAAGTAATCAAAGTACTGGAGAGCCAATCTGGACCAGGTGGCTTGCATGAGAATACTTTTCTTCTAGTGATGGGTGACCATGGACAAACCATGAATGGTGATCATGGTGGAGGCAGTGCTGAAGAGGTGTGATAGTAATCATATTTCTTAGAAACATAACCTGGTTTAAAAAAAAAAAAAAAAACTATTCTAACTTGAATTTTTGCCTTGCAGGTTGAAACATCTATATTTGCCATGGGTTTTAAGAAGCCCCCATCTTCCATTCCTTCTGAATTAGATACTTCATCATGTGAATTAGATATGGTATTTCCTCTCAACAAATAACTGAATGCATTAGTACATGGATGCATACACACCAACATATGCAAATATTTATATACTGTTGAGTATGTGTTTGACTGTTTGCACATGTCGCGTCTTCCATGATTTTGTGATTATGTGTGCACACTTCATGAATGCCATATTATTCTGATTCTGACCCATAGCAACACATGGATATTATTTCTATGTTATATTGGTATACTGAATAGTAATTGGTTTGTCATCATTTATTGCAGGATGGGAAGAAGACGTGTGTTAGCTCCGTCCAACAAGTAAGAATGATCAGCCTTTTCTGGATGTCATGTCCATGAATCTCCTTTTAGTAATCTAAATTATGTATTCCTCCTTAGACATCTATTTACTCAACTCATTTCTGCAGCTTGATTTTGCAGTAACTGTTTCAGCTATGCTTGGTATCCCTTTTCCTTACGGAAGGTGCAGTGTAAGCATCCTATCAAGTTCCATCTCTAGATACATATAGCAACACAAAATTCCTAAAACCACTTATGGTAAAACGATCGTACATGTCTTCTATGCAATCTCTCTCTCAGTTCTGAATGGACCATCATCATTTTTCTCAAAATGAATGTTATAAAGAATTGACCAGTTTATCTTAATCTTATCTCACCTCCTATTCTCATCTATTTGCTTTGGGCTAGCCAATATTGTTCCTGTAATAATGTTTTCTTTGATATATTTTGTTGACTAAGTAATGTTAGGATTTCTTTAACACTATCTCCATTTCAAAATGTTGAAGTAAGTGAGATAAGTCTCACATCGGATAAATATAAAATGAAACGGCTACATATAATGGTGCAAGTGAAACCCATCTAATAAGGTTGACCTTTTAGTATGGGAAGCCCAAACCATTATATTTAGCCCATTTATGAAATTTAATACAAAATAAGTGTCATTTTAAGTTTACTCACTCATATTAAGAAATCAACTTAAATGACCAAACTAACCTTGTTTATTTTTTCACTTTTCTTGTTGGATATATAAATGTGAGTGATCATTAACTCACTTGGAAATGATAAAAGCGGTACAATTGGAAAGTTATTGCATCAGGTTATTGAAATTGTAGAATGACACTTATATTGAAACAATATTTTTCTTCTAAAAATTATGTTGAAACAGAGGTATTAACTAAGGAAAACAATTTTTCTCCTATTGGCTTCAGGGTTTATGTTAATGTCAGTCTCATTGGTTATATATTGTGTTAACATTTGCTGGTCACTCCTCTGGTTAGTTTAAAGTAGACAGCACACTTGCATATATCAGTACGCTGGCAAATTAGCATTTGTGACGTACATTTCTTCAACAATTAGGTTTCTAAGTTTGAAGTTTTTCTATAATGAATGCTTCAAACACGACTATTATTTGCGTAGCTGATGTTTAAGTGTTATGTATAAATTTTTAAGTTTAGTTGGTATGGGCCGTATGACACACAATTTATGCCCCTGTGGATGTGTTATCCTTTTGAAGAACTTGTTCACTTGCCCGCCCTACTTGCTATCTTTTAATTTTCTCTTTAGTGACTAAGACTGATGTTTTAACCTCTATTTCTCATGAACATAGGTATATTCATTTGTGGTATCAAAGTTACTCTTATGCATGTTTGTGAATACTCGATATTATGGTCCATAATTTTACCACTATACAATCATGTTTTTACTTTGCTTCATGATGATTTGATGTTTTATAAGGAATTAATGCTCATGATGAGATTGATTTCTCTCCAGCATTGGGCGTGTTAATCCAGAGCTGTATGCTTTAGCTGCTGGTACATGGAATTTAGAAGACACTAATGCAGAAAAGTGCACGAATCAGTCAGATATAGAAGAATGGATGAGAAATTATGTCAATGTTCTCTGTATTAATTCTTGGCAGGTAACCACATTTATGGCTCTCTATTTTTTTTAAAGAGTTTAAAATTCGCCTTAGATACTGTCAATCCTTGCTTATCATCTCTGTCTAATGATATGTAGGTGAAAAAATATATTGATATATATTCTGCTTCATCAGTTATTGGATTTTCCTCGGAAGATATGTTTCATATTGCAGACGTATATGCTCATGCAGAAGAGCACTGGTCTCACACTGTTAAGAATTTACTAATGCAGAAAAGGGAAAACTGTGATTCATCATTACCTGCTCTTCAGAGGCAAATTGATGCATATTTTAATTTCTTAGCAAGTGTTGCTGAGCTGGCACGCTCCAAATGGACTGAGTTTAATATAAAGATGATGACTTTTGGTTTTGGCATCATGCTAATATCACTTGTTGTCCATCTTATTGCTATTAAATGGGTTTACAAACAATATGGGTTTCCTGCTGCTTCTTTTGGAGATTCTGCTCTTTCTTTTGGATTACCTTTTGCGTTTTTTATCATGGCAATACGCGCATGCAGCCTCCTTTCAAATAGTTTCATTTGTAAGCCTCATGTTCCTTGTACTAATTGGTTTCTTCTGATCATAGTTTATGGCTGATACTTCTAGCTTTTTTGTCCCTGTTTCAATGTTGAGATCAGTGGAAGAAGGAAAAGTGGCAAACTTTCTGTTGGCCACAACTGCCATTGCCCAGTTGCGTTATTCAATCATGAAAAAGAAGATGCTATTAGAGGTAAGTACTTGTGTTCGATCACTCTCTTTTCTGGTTAAAAGCATGTTACTTGTCTATGATCATTACTTTTGGGGAGGTTTTGAAAGATGATTCCTTGTGATGCTCTTACTATTTGGGATGTAATGCAGGCAGGTGTATTTCTTCTGTTAATCTCAGCTCTCAGATTTACTATTGAAGTCGGGCTATCAAAGCAGGCTGCCACTTCTCAATTTCTGAGCAAGAGTCATTCATGGACATTTGCGACTTCCATTGGTCATTCTGTTTGGGTGTATGTAGCTGAAGTCTTACCGATTTTAATTCTGATTCTGTTGGCATACCTACTGTATAAAAGCATTGCTACCAGCGTTACTGGGGCTATTTTGAAATATGTTGTCATGGGCACCATTTTAAGTTATATGCTTGTAGCAGTGCTTTGGGTTTCTGAAAGTGACATATTGAAAATAACTCTACTGTCTAGAAGCACCGAAAGAAACTACATTCCTCGAATAATTTATGCTATTGGATTTGGACAATTGTTGTTATTGGTACTTTCTCAGCTGTTTAACGGCTATAAGAGTCTGGATTGTCAAAAAAGCTTGAGTGTTAAAACACTGGGCATGTTATCTGCGTGGAGTGCAACAGTCATTGTTCTATTGGGAAAGCAAGGTCCTCTGGTTGTGTTAGCATCAGTTATTGGAGGTGATTTTTCTTTATTGTTGCTTCAAGGTTGCATTTGGTTGTATTATCTTGAGTGTGATTTTAACATTGTCTGACCTTTCCCATATGTTTTGGTCTACGACGTAAACTCATCTTTTTAAAGGGAACATCTTCTATTGCATTCGCATGCAACCGTGTGATTGGTTCATTTTATTTTCCATATAGACCTAATTGCAGCCTCACTTTCCAAAGTCCATACTAGAAAAAACTTGCTGACAATCCTGAAAAGAAAAAAAAAGTTGATAAGAAAATGAAGTAAAAAGGAGTATAAATTTACAATCGTATCTCCATATGTCATTTAAATAGGCGCTTTCATGATTTGAGTTGGATATATATGGTTTTCTTTGACAGGTTATTGCATAATGAAGTTGGAAAATGTAGAAAAGGATGGAGTTACTGGAAGTTCGAATCCTATATCAGTAACTCAATGGCACCTGTTAGCTGTGTGTTTATTTTTCGGCTCTGGTCACTGGTAAGAAGCTCATACTTTTAGGTTTGGAAGTTTTCTGAAACAATTTCATCATGACTACTTTACATTTACATATTGTGTTTGGTTCTGGAATTTCCATGGTTTGCAGTTTGCACCCCTGTAAAAATAAGCATTTTATCCCTCGTTTTATATGAAGATATTTGTATGGCTTAAGTTTTGTTTTCACTTCCCAGTATTTCTTAACCAGTATCAAAATTTTCAGGTGTGCTTTTGATGGCCTCCGATATGGTGCTGCTTTTATTGGGTGAGTCATGGCTCACTGCATGCATATTTAGTATTAGATAGTCTATGAGATTGCGAGTTAGCTTAAGCATAACATATCTTTTGTGGCAATGGCATAATTTGCAATTATTTGACTTCTATAAGCATGAGATATAATTTCAAGTTTAAACCAACCCCTCACTCAGTTGACGCAGTCAGTGAGATTATTTTCATTGCTCTAATGGTGAATGATTCTAAAGTCTAAACATATACACTTTCAGGTTTGATGAATTCATTCTTATTCGCCAAGCAATTCTTCTTACAATTGATACATTTGGCTTATCTCACATACTTGCAATATTTGGACTTCCATTTCTTGTTGCATGCCGGCATCTGTCGAGCAAACATAGGAGCCCATTCCTTTATATGCAGCTATCCAGGGTAAGTTCTTCAGATAGATCTCTATGTTCAATACATGATTTTTCAACATTCTTGTCGGCAAGTTAGAGTCATATTATGTCTCATGTTCCAATTTCCTGTACGGTTGGTTAGCAATAGTTACAATTATCCAGACTTTAAATCATGATGAAGAATAGAACCCTACCCAGTTGTACAACCATCTGGAGACTTTGCTAGTTGAGACCTTTGGTAATATAAAGCCACATTGGCTTATTTAAGTGGTGAAGAATATATTTCAACCCTGCTGTGCCTGAAACTTTTCCAGCTGAAATCTTTAGCAGTGTGTATGCTTTGGATGGCTTATTTAATCTCTAGAGGCTGACTGATCATTTCTCTCTTAGGTATACTTGATGTATGGATTCATCATGACCACTACAGTCACTTTCACTCTTTTATGTGTTACCATGCATAGGCGACATTTGATGGTATGGTCATCCCTTCACCGTAATGTTTCCATTTCACTAGTCTGTACAGAAAACACAATTCCCTTACTGCCAATTTCCCTTTGCAGGTTTGGGGTTTATTTGCTCCAAAGTTTGTATTTGATGTGGTGGGTCTTGTCCTCACAGATGTACTGATTTGTTTGGCTTCACTTTACTATTTTGGCCGGGTGGAAGATGATACAGTATCAAACCCGACTGCTGTAAAATAGTTAGTTATGGTTCTCTCTTTACAATTTCTTCTTCTTGTTTTTTTTGGTCGTTGAGGAAATAACAATAGATATTTGAGTAATCAAAGCTTTGGTGTTTGGTGCCATCTCGAGAAGAAAATTAATTTCAAAAAATCATAATCATAGCATTGGATTTATGTTGAAAGTTGAAATGAATGGTGCTTGTAGTGTAGTGTTGGTAGAGACGAATGGGGGAGAAGAAATTGTAAAGAGTAATGATGGTGGTGAACTTTATGGTTCCAAGTTGTTAAATTGTCAATTTTGTAAGTCATACTCGTATATAAATGCATGATTTCTTAGCTGGGTTTGCTATTAATACTGTTGCTGATTGATGCTTGGTTTTCAAAAAGTGTGTGTATATATAAAAAGGCGAGGGACCGGGCTGGCCATATTGCAATTGCCAGTTTAGCTCAACCCAATAAAACTGGAAGTTTGAGTGCAGGTAGCTGTAAGGCATGATCATGTTTAAAGTTCAATTACTAGTAATAGATTCAACTATTTATGTCTTTTCGGCTAATTATTTATGTACCCAACTTGAATCAACAACTTTTTCCTACTTTCTTTTGTAGTATTATTATTATGATTACAAAAATTTGTATCATTAAATTTTTTTTTATCGGAAAGAAATATATTATATTTCCGGCAGGTCAAGTCAACAATGGTGGTGAGATTACAATTATTCAACGAAACAAGACGTAAAACTAGGAACTACAAACAA
>JAYMTG010000969.1:0-10118 GCA_036897565.1 Pelargonium exstipulatum
TAAAGGAGAAAAAAGGAAGATACAATATAATGCATTAACACAAAATCAAAAGAACACTATAACTCCACTGTTTGCAAGATTTATAAACAAACCTGATATAAAAATAAGAGTAATCCATGTGCAAGATGAACCCATCTTGGTGGAGGTGAATCCAAGTGGGGTGAGTATATCTGGAGACAAATATAAGACAGAATTTAAAGGTGGGTATATCTGAAACACAAATAGATTGGCATTGAATAAAAAAAAGAAAGTAACAAGCATATGAGCTAGTTTGGGTGTTCATATTCCGATGTAGACGGGAAAATAGGACCAGAACCGGACTGGATGGCAACAGATTCAGTCTTCGATTCACACATTTTGGAATTTTGGTCTTCCAGTCTGAACCAGGATTTTTATTTTTATTTTTAATCCTATTTTATTTTCAATTTATTCTCTTACTAAATGTATGTTTTCAAATTTTGTTATTACTTTTTGTACAATTCACTACACTATTGCTCAGTGCTCACCCACCCAAATCCCTCAAACTAGAATTTTCAAAAATAAAAATAATAAAAAACTCAGCTTTTCTTTAAAAAAAATCATTTATCTTAATTAATTTAGTTACTGGTCTGGCCTGGTCTTGGTCCGGTCCTGGCAAATACGGCTCTGATCATCATATTTCGCCCATTTCAGTTCTAGTCCGATTTTGTCTGGTTCTAATCGGTTAAACAGTCCTAAAAGAGGAGCCATTATTGTATTGAGATTAATTGTCCGACAAAATCAGTATCAGGTGATCATTTATTTACTCAATAATATAATTGTGACCTAAGAAATATTTGCTTTCCGTACCATGTGTGAAGCCAGAAAACAAAGAGTCCACTTGGAAAGAAATTGAACATGTGAGCCTCCCTCCAATTATATGAAACTTAAAGGTTGGTGAGTAGAAGAAAAGGGAGGAAACCTTATGGTCCTTGCATCCCAATTCACATGACAAATATCCTTCATGAGTGTAGGCAAAAAATAAGGAAAACTTTTCTAACTTCTCACTTGTGCACTTGTTGTAATAAACTTGTGTGGGAAATGATTTGGTTGGTGTTGTATTGAAAAACTAAGAATAACTCCAGAAAACGTACTCTTAGATCATAATGTACAGTAATTGTTGAAGTATTCGATTAACTTGAATTGGAGACAGGATTGGGATTGGAATGGGGATGGGGAATTTGACAAACTAGTTCCTATACACCATCTAGGTTGGACATATATTGCAATCCAATCTGTGTCAAGTTTTCAATCTAGCATGCTATTAGTCATGTACTGCAAAATGCAGGCATCATTTGTATTAAAAAGTATCTTAAGACTTGGAGAGCAAAATAAATGGAATCTAAAATATTAAAGTAGGACAAATTGAGCTCACATAACCAAGCAGTGCAGATGTGAGTAGGAACATGAATCCCATAAGCGTGATCTGGGAAAAAAGAATGGTAACTCATAAGCCAACAAACTAGAAAAATTATCTCAACCCTGAAAATACAATTCTATTCACAGCTATAAGATATGAGTGGATTATCTTACCCCGTTAGGCCTGGAAAAAATGCAGACAACCAAAAACATCGCCAAATGCATCCCAAGAGTTTAAAGAGGGAAGAAAACAAAAAAGCAAAAAGATAATGTGAGCAAATATCAGTTAGAGAACACAAAAGTTACACTGCAAACATTAGTAAACCAAAAACAGCGGCTTGTGATCAGTTGTGACATTTTAGGAGAGGAAAAATCATTATTACTAGTGTACAATATTTGAAATCAGACAATAACTCAGGGAAACGCGGACTGCCTGAAAAAGTAGATTAACATGACAATTTAACAAACTTCACTAGATTAAAAATGTGCCCATAATTTAGAAAACTAAGCACTCACGGCATCCAAACCGGGAAGAGATTTACGCAGCGTCTCCAAAACGGTTGCAGCACATATTTTGCAACAAGGGAGTGATCTTCGCCACTATATTTGTAATTGTGCAGTGCAGCTGCACCATGTTTCCCAATATACCCCATCTCTCAGATTTAAGATTCTGCAACAACAAAATACAAATAGTAAATTCACTAAATGCAGTTAACATAAGATATCAGTCCCTAGACCAATAAATTATCACAAAAGTAACAGCCCACAATTAAATGAATAATATCACAAATCTGCTCAAAAATTGAAAATTGGCATAGTAAACTGGACTGTAGTTGAAAATTGGCATAGTAAAGTAACAAAAACATGCAAATCACAGGCATGTAACTTAGAGAATACAAAAATTGTATGGTTGGTAAAAGCAAAATGATAGGCAGGTAGGAGCACTTCTGGTATCACACAACTTCACACCCAATCTATGACGCATCTGGGCAACATTTCTCGCACCCAAGTCTAGCATCCAACCAGTTTATTCAGTGTCATAAAATATTGCGAAATAAGCAAAAATGAAATAGATAGGAGAGAGAAGTAGCCATGGATTTGGAGAGATTAGGGCAAGAGTGACAGAAAATTAAGGGAAAAAACACGTATTGATCGATAGAGTAATACTGAATGATGTAGAAGGCTAGGAGTAGGTTCCTACCGGAACCGGAGGACGGCGGCGCCGGAAAATGAAGCAGTTAATTTGGCGGAGGTGCTGAGAAGCCGGCGGCGACGTACGGCTGAGCTGTGTATTGAAGCGAATGGAATCACTGATATTTTTTTGACAAAAGGAATCACTGATATTTAGATGGACAGTTTTTGCCACTCGTGCACACGTGAGCCCAATTTCATGTAGTAGAGAACTAGATTGTGATCCCGTTCATTCCACGGGTAGTAACGAAAAATATTGTAAATAAGATTAGAAGTGTGTGGTATGAAATGTTTAAATTTATATTTTACTTCATTGAATTAGTTTTACCACAAAATAATTGGTTGTTTGAAGTCCCCTAGGGGATGACGCAATTGTCAAGAACACGCATCTCCATGTGGGAGGTCGTGAGTTCAAATATCATTGCATCGAGTGGAGTGTGATGAGGTTTAAAGGGGAGAGCTACCCCTATTATGTAGTTTAACTAATTAGTTAAAAAAAATTTGTTCATTTGAACAAAATTGTGATACAACATAATTGTAATTTTCTTAAATTTAAAAGATTACTATCATGTTTGTCTTACATTTTTATAAAATCATTTTAAACATCATATTTTTTTCTATGAACAATTAGAATATAATTTAATCTTTCAAGTTTAATCCATCATTTTTGAATTATATATTAAACCACTTTTTTTTTTTTTAAATCTAACTAAAAGTTGTAATCTAGAGAACATATATGTTCATGCAATATATAAATATGACTGGGTTCACTTGCGTGTTGCCACTGCATGTGTTTATCTTGAAGTGTTGTAGAACCCATAGAGCAGGTCTCCTACAACAAAAACAGAGAAAATAGAGCATTTTAAACAACAAAATTAAGTAGAACAAATAGACAAAATTTAAGCAAAGGATGGTGAATAAAAAATAGTGCCGCCCACAACAAAACTAAATTAGCAAAGCAGAGCAAAAAATGTTAAAGTGAAACATGGAAACTGTTAATTTAGAAATATTATCAAACAATTAACCCAATACATAAAATCTTCAACCAAAACGTACGATTGAAAATTGATAATAATAGTAAATAAATAAAACATAGAGATGAGTTGTTTTGATTTGATACAATATCCATAAATTCTTTCAACATATCCTACAAAACTTTAGCCCTTCGATATTCAAACAAATTTTTTTTTATAAAAGTCTGAAATAATAGTATGAATTCTGCTTTTGCGGCTTTACCTTCATAAGAGAACATGGTCTAATAGCAGTATTGTGACTCCCCCCAAATTATGAATTATGAATTAATGATATTTACATTTCAAAAAAAAGATAGTAATGGGACCCGACCGAAGTTAGCAGCAAAATGGGTATCCTATGTGCCCGAAATTGACCCATAACAGAAGAGAAGCAGATACAGATTGGATAGGAACCAAATCCAGTCTTGTAGGGCCCACGTGGTACTACACGTGTCACGCAGGGCCCACTCTAAACGCGCTTACAGTGGACCCCACACAACAATATTTGATTTAAAATAAAAAAGAAAAATCAAATTTAAAGATTGGAGCTTGATCGCGGCCAAAACCAAGGTTTTTGATTTCGCGGCGATGAAGAAGCATCGCAGACGCAGCCAAAAGCGAGCTCTGACAGTGGACTAGCTCGGCGACACAACCATGTACTTGCTTTTGGATTTATCTCATTTATTGCCATTTATTAGCTTCTGTACAAATAAATATTCCGCAATAATTTAGAAAATAAATCTCTGTATATTCCTCTGCCTATATCTATCCTGTTGTTCTTGCGCCGCATGTTGGTCTCTCTGTGGCTCTCCTATCACCATCATCTTCGCTGCCACTACTGCCGCATAGTGCTCTCTGTGTGTTGGGTTTTAATGTCGCAGAAGAGGCAGTCCGAGGATGGCAAGCCTCGATCAGAGGGCAACACCCCCGATGACAAGCGCAGGAGGGTTCCTTCTTTGAAAAAGTAAGCAACTTTCTGGATAAAATGATCTGGGTTTTGCTTGTTTGGAAGGAATTGCTGATTGATGTGCATTGTTCTTGCGGAAATTGATTGGTTTTGGTTTCCACTATGTTGAGACTTTACATGGGTATTGTAGGGTCCAAGAATGTTTAAGGAGTTAGTGAAACATATGCTTGATTGGGTTGTGATTGTGTAATGTGTGTTTTATGTTTGAAAAGTGGTTTTTCCATAGCCAAATTGAGCTTCATGCATTGGAGGGTTGATAAATTTACTTGGATGTTTGTCTGAAAATTGCTGTTTAATGTGATTTCCTTGTGAAATGCATCCTCATTTGTTTAAAATTTGTTGTTCAGATTAAGGGAAACTATTAGCTATGGAGGGTAGGCAGATGACTTACAAACTCCTAATTTTTTGTAAACCCAGGAAGTTTGCAAGGAAATAAGTTATATGGTCAAGTCTTATTTAGTGATTTATGTGACCGGACCACCATTACATTATGTTTAATACTTTGGTTCAACTAAATGGGATTATTAAAGTGACATTTTTTTCTTCTTTTAATAATGTTAGTGTGGTTCTGGAGGTGATGAAGATACAATCAGTGCAGCATTTGCTGGAGCCAGTTCTGGAACCCTTGATCCGTAGAGTGGTAAGTCTGGCTCTCTAGTTACTTTCTTTTGATAAAGAGCTTAAAAGATACTTAAAATAGCTATTCAGCCTTTTTTTTCTTTTGCTAGGATTGCTGCTAACATTCCCCAAGCTTTATGGGATATGTATAATTATATGCTATTGCTTGAAAAAACTAATTGTAAGACACCTCCATGCTTAGAAGTTTTCAGAGCAACCTACTATGTTATGTTATGCCACATTGGCTCGTTCAAGGTAGCCCATTAAAACTCATGATGGTGCCTATTCAGGTCCAGTTTGCTTACTATGTTGGCCTTAGGAAACTTATCAACGTTGTTAACCTGGTTTATGTGCTCACGCTTTTGTCGCATTGAACCTTCTATTTGCATATATGTTTGGTTTACCAAAATAACTTATGGGAAATAAGTTGAGCTAATGTTCTCACAATATATTTCATCAGTATGCTGCCTCTTCTGTAGTTAACAACATTTTGTTCCTGAGCGGAAAAAAATGGGATGGATTCTTCAGTTGCATTACTCCTTCATTTCTATATTACAATTTTTTTTTCGTGATTGGACTAGTCGATATTCACATGAGAGGTAATAGTGGGGTGTATATGCACTAAAGTTCATGATATATTTTTCACACTTGGGGTGCTGAGAAGGACATATGAAAGCTACAAGTACAACCCTGCTTCTGTTTATATGATCCCTCACTCTTGATCTGTGTTCAACAATTGTAAATGTATTTCTCATACTTTCCATTGATTGTTCAGAAAAGTCGTAATTATCCATCCTTGCTTTATTCTTACAGGTTAAAGAGGAAGTTGAGTTGGCCCTAAGAAAACATTTGACCAGCATGAAATGGTTAGAAATTATACCATGGGGGTTGATATATATTTTCTATCTTTGAAATGAGAGAAATAAGATGGTACAGTGATACATTTTTTCTTGTTATTTTTGCATGCAGGAATTGTGGGAAAGAGGTACATTCTCCTGAATTAAAAATAAGGAATTTACAACTACAATTTGTAAAAAATCTATCTCTTCCGGTATTTACTGGAGCTCGGGTTGAAGGAGAAGATACTTCAAGCCTCCAAATAGCTCTGGTTGATGCTCTTACTGGGAAGATTGTTAATTCTGGGCCTGAATCCTCAGCACGAGTGGAAATTGTAGTTTTGGAGGGCGATTTTGATGGTGATGAGGGTGATAACTGGACACTTGAAGAGTTCAAGAATAATATTGTAAGAGAGAGGGAAGGAAAGAAACCACTTCTCACAGGAGATGCATTTCTCTATCTCAAAGAGGGCATTGGTTTGGTTGGTGAGATTTCATTTGCAGACAATTCAAGCTGGACAAGGAGCCGCAGGTTCAGGTTAGGAGCAAGAGTTGTAGATAACTCTGATGGAACTAGAGTAAAAGAGGCAAAGACAGAACCCTTCATTGTGAGGGATCACCGTGGAGAATGTGAGTTCTTTCTCTGCAGCAATATTTTGCTGAGTCAGTTATGCTCTATGAATACCAACTGTTAATATCTAGTTAATGATTCTCTTATTTAGACCATACCATGAGTGTTGGTAAGATATTAGTAATACACTATGCTCAAAATGTTATATGATAATATAGCTTAAGATATAAGCTACATGGGTCATTTGCTACCATCCCATCCCTGTTTTCGATCTGTTATTGTATCATAATATAGCCTAGACCAACTAATCGTGGGCAAGTTTTTCTTGAACTTATGGTTGAACTCAATTGCATGGCAAATTTCACCTATGGTATATAATAATGTTGTCATGTAGGTGCATTTCATTAATTAGCCATGCTTAATGTGTGTAGTTTCCATTTGTTTGTTAGCGGCTCCATGCAAAATATAGTTCCAGAAAGAATGTTCCTACTGATGTCATAACTCCATGCTTCATTCTGTTTCATGGTTGCAGTGTACAAGAAACACCATCCTCCATCTCTGTTTGATGAAGTATGGAGATTAGAGAAGATAGGCAAAGATGGAGCCTTTCACAAGCGTTTGGGTCGGGAAAACATTAACACCGTGAAGGAATTTCTGACTCTACTCTTCATAGATTCTTCAAGGCTCCGAAACGTACTATTACAACTTTTTTCTCATATATCTACTTTTGCAATGGTCTTTCAATGCACAATTTTTCATGACTTGTTCATTCTTTCTTGCCTCTCTTAAAAGGGAAAAATGTTCTGTTTGTGTCAGAGAAAATAACTTCCTAGTTCCTTGAAACTGTTATCTGAACTTTGTGCCGTTTGAAAAACCAAGGAAAATTAATAAGCTGAAATAATATTCTGTTTCAAGGTAGTAGTTCTCTTCTTAATTTTCAAGGAACAACTTTCATTTTTCAACTATTGAAGGCAAGTTTTAGGACAATATCTTCAGGTGGGAATTCTTTTGACAAACGGAGCCTTGATATTGCCATTTTTTTCCTCCTGAGAATATCATTTGAAGAGAGAAACTTTGTGCAGTCAAAAATCTTAACACACAACCACACACATTATGGGGTCAATTCATAGTCATGTACAAAACGGGTGGTGAGCCAGGGGTAAATGTCTGCGTACTAAATAGCTGTGCGTAAGCAGCAGTGTTCTTTTTATTAGAATTGAGGATATCATGGTTTACTTATATCAATTCTAGTACTTGCATATTCTCTGTCTGCCGAAGAATAAATAATTTCACTTTCTGTGTTGGGAGTACTAACAGATTCTGTTTGTTGAACCATGTGCAGATCCTTGGCACTGGCATGTCCGCTAAGATGTGGGAAGTGACAGTGGAGCATGCTCGGACATGTGTACTGGATAAGAGGATCTATTTGTACTGTCCGGCCACATCTCCTCAGAAAACTGGTGTGGTCTTCAATGTTGTGGGACAATTGTTGGGACTACTCTCAGAATTCCAGTATGTTCCTATTGACAAGCTGTCTGAAACTGAAAAGGCATATTTCTCTTATCATCCTAGTATTCCATTTTTCTCAATTATTTTCTTCCTCTCATTCATTGTCCTTTACTGTTTCTTCATCCTGAATCCTTTATCAACTTTGGCACCAGGTTGAGGCTCAACACCTTATAATATCTGCATTTGAGCATTGGGGTGAAGTAGTTTCATTTGATAATGAGTCTTCTCTAACAAGTGGCTCGTCAAGTTTGACCAATGCTCCTCGTAGCCCAAGCTCGCCCAGAATGGAGTACTCTAGTGGGAACAAGTTCTTGACTTCTCACAAGATTGGCGGATTTGATTATGCACAAGCGAGTGCCTCTTCTCCAGACATAATCTCATCCATCTATTCCATGGGGGGCATGAGTAGTTTGGATGATCTTGCCTTGCACGGTATGGATAATATGAATCTCAGATACGACCAAACTCTAACTTTCCCAGGATCCAACTCCTTGATATGTGACACAGAGTCTATGACTCAAGCTTTCAACGACGATCATCTGCAATATTTTGACACTGACGGCACACTTCAGTCACAGAGTTCCAGTTTGGAATCACCAGCCGACCTGCATAGCGCTATAAGTAGCTTCATCTTGGCTCGTAAAGTCGATAAAGCTCAGAGGAGATGGAGAAAAGTAAACAGTGTGCTCAAGTGGTTCTCACTGAAGAGGGAGTTGGCTTCAAAAAACAAAATTCAGAGATTTACCAAACAGTAGGTTGTTGAAAAAACAAAGGCGAACAGAAACGGCCGCAGATATTGTATTAGGAAGTGCTGCCCGACTAGATCGAGTTTGTGCGCAGTTGGTAGAGTTGATCATAGTTTTGGAAATATTTTGCATCAGAAGATGCCTTTATCTCCTTTCTTCAAGTTGAATGGTAAATACGTTAAAACTTAGGCAGGTTCGGTTCTTCGGCATTGATGAGTTGTTTGAACTATGTATGGAAGCAATTACCTAATAAAACTACCACTCTTTGATACATTTCCATTTCTAGTAAGCTATGGTTTGCCAAAGCTATAGATCATTTATTGCTTTCAGGAGAAAAATAAAGCCCCTTTAGGCTCATCTCGGTGCGCAAGTCACATACCTACCCGGAAATGAGTTGCCTGGATCGGGAAGATGGCAAGATGCTCCACGTTTCTGCTAAAAGAGACTCAGAGATAGCAAAATCCTGAAAAAACCAATGGAGTTCCTGATGTAGGTTACAGGTCGGTGGACGCGGGAAGCGAAAGGGGACAAAAGAATTCACAAAAATGCACATCCTAGTCTTAGCTGATGAGCCACTTGACTCATAAAAGAACAAATGCTAGCTGTGGCCACAAACGATATCTACTTTGATAGAAATGTAAACGACAATAGAGGCCAAAATTTACTAAAAACAACCATAAGAGGGAAGAGGTGGTTGGAAAAGTCTGCAAGAAAACAAATGATGTTGCAGTTTCGGGTTCCATGGCTTTCTTGGCTTCATCTACCGTTTTCATATATATCCCATTCATTTCACATAACCTCCCCGGGACCGTCCTCTTCGTCTTCAATCTCCATCATTTCGTTTATCGTTGCAATTTCTTGAGGATGCTCAACTTCCGCGGACGCGCAAATGCGATACTGTCCCTAATTCTTGTAATTGTGTTTCATAACCATGATGTTGTTGCAGGGCAGCTCAGGGTCGGGTTCTACGATGAGTCGTGCCCTGACGCTGAGTCCATTGTCTTCTCGGTTGTGCAACAAGCTGTCCGGCAACAACCTAGGAATGTTCCCATTTTGCTGAGGCTCCATTTCCACGACTGCTTTGTTGAGGTACTAAGCGATGCTCGAACCTGAGAACTCTAGATGAATACATATTATTATTTGTTAGTATGTATAAGTTACATTTATTTTGTTGACTATGGATTAAAAACAGGGGTGTGACGGGTCGATTCTGATAAATAGCGGTAGCGCGAGAGACGAGAGAACCGCGATCGGGCATGAAGGAGTACAGGGTTTTGAGGTGGTTGATTA
>JAYMTG010000970.1:0-10115 GCA_036897565.1 Pelargonium exstipulatum
GGTAGTTTATGATCATTGCATATGTAGATTATTCCACTCTTGCTGGTGCCGCGCAAAGGAATGAAAGGATTGAAAATGCATAGAAAGAGGAGTTTGCTATAATAGGATTGAGTGAGTTAAGTTTTTTTTCATTAATAAAACTACTTAGTTTTGAGTTTTTCATTTAACTCAGTTAATGAAACTACATAGTATTGAGAGTCCGACTCACCTAAGCTTAGGTGAGTCGTCTCACCTTTATTTTACTCTATATATATATAGGGATTGAAGATTTTAAGCAAGTGATTATTTAGTTTAGGCTAATTAATGACTTGTTTGGTAACACTATTCAAAAACCCAAATCAGCTTTTGAATGATTTCTAAAAGCAAATTAGAAGAAGTGCTCTTGTATTTTAAAGCAAAAAACAAACAATATTTTAAATTCTAATTCTTCAAAATTGTAACAAAAATAAAATGACTAAAATGTACACATACATATATAATTATATATATTAGATATTGATGCTATATGGGATGACAATATTATATTTACTGGTCATTGTTTAATACTATATAGTTTTTTTTTTTTGTGTGTGAAGAAATACTATATAGTTAAATCATATATTTATTTTATGACAAAAACCAACTTATATATTATAAAGATCAACCTTTTAAATTTAAATGTCAATTATTTTATAAGAACAACCGACTTTCATATTATAAATGTCAACTTTTATATTATAAAGGTCAATCTTTTAAATTTAAATGTCAACCTTTTTATAATAACAACCGACTTTTATGTAAAAAAAATGTCATAATTTTGATAAGAACAACTGACATTTATATTAAATTGTCAAATGTTTTTATAAAAACAACTAACTTTTATACTAAAAAATGTCAATCTTTTAAATGTAACATAAGTTTTCTCATTCTATTTATTTGATTTTATTGAATTAATTGATAAGAGAAATATGTGGCTGGAGATGGTTGATTTTGACAATTAACATATAAAAGGTAAGGGCATAATAGAAATAATTTATATTTCTCTCTCTACTTCTGCTTTTGGATCTCCGTCATCGTCAATCTTCAAGACTTTGCTCTTCATTCTTCAACTTCAACTTCAACCACAGTAATGACTGAGTCAACTAAATATCTTAATATTTAAGTATTTTGGTGTTGCACGTGCATGGCACGGGAGATATACTATTAATAAATTTGATATTTACAATAGGATAAAACCGTTTAATTCATAAATAAATATATCAAACTTCTATCTAAAGAAATGAGGCAGAAAATGTACCTATTCGATGCCGATCTGAGCGAAGTTGTCGTCCGTCGTTAAACCCTTGCGCCGTCGTCAGTGGCGGAGCCAAAGATTTGCCAAAGGGTAGGCATTATTTTAATGAAATTACTAAAAAAAATTGAAGTCTTTTGTTGGAAAAATATACTATATTGCTATATTGCATTAAAAATTTAGGCTCAATAAAATGAAAAAGTATAAAACAAGTTGACAGAAAGCAAGCAATAAAGAGGAGAGTAAAGAAAAAATGATTTGCTAACTCATGGCTTTGAACCTTGGCATAGGCAACTCCAAGCCTTAAACCACTGATCCACTAGCAAAAATTTGATATAACTACTTACTCAATGATATATAAGGAGCCGGGGTGGGCAGCTGCCTACCACAGCCTACCCCCAGCTCCGCCAATGCATGCAGAGGAATGTGATGTTGTCAGCATTGTTGGGAAATAATCGTTGAAGGCTCGGGGATCAAATCAGTGTGAAGGCCTTTGTTGTTTTCTAGACTTTTAGGAGCTTTAGAAATTGGGAAATCATCTTCATATGGATCCTATTTTTCTCTGTTGCCTATTTAACAATCTTGGATCGCAATTCACCCAATAATGTTAGTTATCAAATTTTATAATTTAATAGGCTCTGCTCCATAAGTTCTCTTCTCGTTACACCTTGGACAACATTTTCATGTGGTATAAGAGTCAAATTATTGAGACTCAATAAAGAAATTTTTGCACAATGTTACTCCTTGCATTGAGGTTCAAACTAACACCAACCAATTACTCAACATGCCCTCTCAGTTGAGCTTGTGCTGTCTTAAAAGATTCAGCATTAACTCCATCAGTGCTCTGAACGTCATCCTCTTAGACCATCACCTTAACACAAAAGTCTGTCTGAAATGGTCACAACAATGTGTTCTTGCTAAACCCCATATTCCCTTACAGCACGTAGAGTTGGCACGTACGGAGCTTGCATTATATACCTATAGGTGCTCATCAGACTTGATGCAAAACTGTGTCATTGGTGGCTGGCCCACTATCCAAAAATTATTTCCGGGTTTGTTTTTGTTTACCCGACCATAGTAAGAATTTTGTTAGATCTGGTAAGTAGGAAAAGGCAAGCCAAAATATGAGGTGGTCCTCAAGTTTTCCTCAAACCTCAAGACAAGTAGTGGAAAGTTGATACTTTTGTTTTTGTTCTATCAAAGAATATGCCATAATCCTCTTTGTCAATCGTAACATGCATCCTTCGTGGCATTCTGTATGCTCTGTTTGCATCTCAAAATTTCTTTCAGTGGTTGCATAGTTGCTGACTACACTTTTCATACTGTTAATTTTTTTTGCGGCTGTTCCTAAGCCTAGATAAGACAGGAGTGTTTTGTTATGTTGATTATCATTAAAACTATATTCACATTACTGAATCCTGAAGGATTCCTGTAGTTGAGTTCCAGTAGTTCGGGGATTAGCTCAAGTATTTATCGGGGTTAACTGTAAGCTGCCACATAATTGAGACTGCTTCCCCAAACATAAAAATATGATATGTTTCCCTTTTATAGAAGCTCTTCTCGATATTTTTACTAATCCATCCAACATAATATTATCTTTGAATTTATTATGTCACCCCTACTGTATAGCTAAAATATATTACTCCATCCAAAGATGAGTGCAGTTTTCCGTTTTTGTCATAATTAAGAATAAGTTAGTAAGTGTTGGACTTTCTCCCTTATATCCATGTACTCTTGTTGTAACAAATTCAAGCGGTTTGAACTAACTTATCGTAGATATGCAAGTGGATTTTGGGACTTTTTTCTTTCATAGAGAAAGCATTCGCTCATTTTTGGATAAAGTATTAGTCTATGATCTCCTTGAATTCTGTTGCAAGGAGTGGGAACATAGAAATACAGAATGGCTATTTTCAGTCAGTTATTTCAAAAAATGACAAGGATTTGGACTTGCACAGGCTGCTGGCTTATCAAGACCAGATGTAAAAATTATTTGATAAAATTATCATTTTAAGACATATTTGGTTAACATTGCCCATTGGGAGTAGTAAAGTTGAAGAATGGCAACAATGTAACTTTGGTGACAGTGAATGTAGGGTGCTGTCATCTTTTATTTCCAAGTTCATAGGTGCAAAGCTGGCTGGAAATTGGAATTAATATCCGGCAAGTTGTTAGACTGGTCTTCTCCATCCTTTCTCTGATGATAGCTTTTTATTCTAACAATTTAAGAACTCTTGATGAGATACTAAAGTTTTAGAGGTATTGTGGAATGAATATGTTTTATGTTGTCTAAGGCCTACTAGTGATAAAAGTGATGCTAATGTGTTCAATTTTCCCACATTTGGTGATAACAATGCAAGAACCAATGTGCACGAAACTTGAGCTTAAATCCCTCCTCCATGCTATTGGAGAAATAGAAAAGATGCATGGCAAGATTTTTATTTAGCCCAACTCATTTTGTTCTTATGAAAGTGAATGGTACTTTTCTTGTATCCTTGCTTTTCCATCAACAATGTTAAGTTCAACTTTGAGGAACTCCCATAGGGTACTTTTCTTGGTTATGTGTATGGCCCATGTTAATTTAACAGTATTGAACTTGTTCAATACTAAATATAATCATGCATTTGTGATTATTATGGCAGTGTAAAAGTTTAGGGCATAGCTAGCTTCCTTACTTTGGGTCAACGTTCTGGATGTGCCAGTATGATGGATACCTGTTCTTGTGGACATTGGTGTCGAAATCTGGCATAGATTCTTTTTGTAAAATACCCATTGTTCAGTTTGATTGGCTACTTGGGTGGTTGAGCCTATTGTATCACTGAGTTTCTTTGATTTCAAGAATGGATGGTGTAAATTGGTGCATAATTATTGGAGTCAGAAATGCTGTGATCATCCATTGATTAATAACTTTCTAATTTGTGGTGAATCATGCTTGTGCATTTTCGCTATATGTTTCTCTGTTGAATGATAAGCAAAGGAAGCAGCTTTAAGTGCTATAATAACTGCTACATTTCCCGAGGAGGAAATGCAGGTCCACAAAGGGAAGGGAATGGATTATGCAACTTGTTCTATGTTTTCCATCAATATATTCATAAAAGCTTTTGCTGATCTCACCATCACTTTTTTCTTACTTTTGGTTAGCTCCTTGAAGTTTGTTATTAAGGTTGGTAGAATTTTAGAGTATGATTTCGTAATTGATTATTGTTGAATTAGCCCACATCGAAAGAATATGAAATTAGTTACCATTTGATATATTAGTTAGGCCTTCCACTTGAATGCTTGAGCTTTTAGTTGGAGCTTGTTTAATATGGTATAGGAGCCGGTTCGGTCTGGGGCTTATGTGGCATGCTGTGCTTCTTCCTTGTTACTTTTTGGTCCATGTGTGGCATACTTTCTCACTTTGAGAGAATGTGAAGTTATGGCCACTTGGACCCTTCACTTAACTGTTCAAGTTTTTAAGCCGGAAACAATAAGATTGCTTTGTAAGTTTTATTGTTATATGTATAATTTTGTGATTTATAGTTGCTAAATATTTTGCTGACTTATGCGGGAGATTATTTATTTGTCCCTTAACCCCCAACCTTCCATCTTTAATTGCTGTGATATTATCATGTGATTCTAGTGGAAGTGTTGTCTTACTTTTGACTAAAGTAAAATCTGTACCATGTCTTCCAAGTCAAGTTTGAATTTAAATTCATCCAAATGAAAATTAGAGAATCGGTGTTAAAAACTTGTGCGATTATTTTTTAATTTGATACCTAGTCAAGAGCTGCACTGTAATCTAGTTGATAGAGTTTTAAGTTGTGGACTGAGGACAGTTTTATTGTGAGTGCTTGGCAGAGTTTTAGTTTATCTATTTCGTACCCTTCATTCACACCCATCCTCAAGATGCAAGTTAAGCTTTTGAGTACATGTACTTTCTACATATAGAAGTTGAAGTTTTTTGTTAATTGGATAAGGGAAGTGTAACTTTTCAGGCTTCGCCAATCACCATTGGGGGACGTCAAGCTGTTGTCGAGATAAAGAAAACCAGCACTCGAGGCAAGTGAAAACTCGTAGTATTATTTGCATTGAGAAAAGTTCTCTTTTACCGAAATGAAGATTACTAGTAGTATATGATTAATGTTCTCGAGTAAATGAAAAGAAGAAAGCCTTGTGAGAAAAAGGATATAATGTTACTCTGTATCTAACACAAGTGTGTGGTGCAGTTGGTAGTGGACGAGGTGGCAGGTTTCCATCTGGAAGAGGGGGGTTTCGGAGTGACAACTTCAGGGTTCGTGGAAATTATGGTGGTGGGCGTGGCAGTTTTGGGAGAAATGAGTATGGACATCGGGGGGAGTTCTCTGGGCGTGGAAGGGGACCAGCTGGACGTGGCGGAGAAGGTTATCAGCAAGGGAGAGGGAGAGGAGGAGGGCGTACAAGCGGAGCAAAACATAACGCCGAGGCCTGTTAAACTAGGTAAAATTATATATTGAGGGAGGGCAATATTTTTGACAAGAGTTGTTATTTAAGGTTAGAGTTGCAAGCTTTGAAGTGGGAACAAGTCTTGTCTTGTTCATCAGTGTTGTGTAGTGAAGGCTTATTTTCTTTATAGAATAGAGTTACTATTGTTCTGTTCTTGTTCTGTAATAGGGCAATTTAACCCTTATATTCTAATGTAACTTTCTAGAATCTTAAATTTTCTTTATTGAGTTGAAGTGCTAATTTATTTTCATTTGTTGCCTATTTTCTACACATTAATTGAAATGACATGCCAAATTTAACTTTGGTTGATTATAGCATGAACAATGGAAGAAATGAAAATCACACCAGCAGAGTTTAAGAGTACTATTCTTTGTCGATTTAACGCCATACATGAATTTTGCGACTTCATTGCGTTTTGCAGAAAACATTGTGTTTATGGGACAAAATCTGCAAGAAATGCAGTGAAAGATGTATATACATATGAAAAGTGTGTCTGGGTTAAATAGGCACTGAAACTAATTAATTGCCAGGAGATGATTTCATGCTGCCATGGTTTTATTACACAAGATACATGTGGTATGTAAGTGACATGGAAAACAAATATCTGCATTCTTCAGCAGATTATGAGCAAGGATCAGCAATGAAATCACATAGAAAAATTGGGGCAAAACTATATAATAATTTACATCTGGAATAACTACAGTTTTAAGGGCTATCTAAAGGATCCATGAAGCACAAACAATTACAGTGGGGCTTACCATCTAAGAATCACTATGTTAATCAACAGAACCGAGCAGCAGCTAACATGACGGGGGTTGAAGTTGTTTTAGCCTTCTGACAACTTGCCGCATTGTAGGCCTAGTAGAAAGAGAATCAACAGTGCATACAACTGCTAAATGTAGAACTTCCACCAAATCATCATGGGGACCTGCATCCCATAAACCTGCAGTAAAGAACTCCTTGGCTCTCCCCTGTCTCAGTTGCATGCATGCCCATGCCACTATATTGAAACCATTCCCATACGAAGAAAATGACGGGTCCAGGGCTTTCTTGTCAGATAGTAACTCAAGAAGCACTACCCCATAACTATAAACATCGGCCTTGTCAGAAACACGGCAAGTCATTGCATATTCTGGAGCAACATATCCAAATGTACCAGCTACACCTGTAGTAGCATGGGTTTCTGAAGTTCCCAAAAGTCTCGCCAACCCAAAATCAGATAGATAAGCATTAAAATCCTCATCCAGCAAAATATTGCTTGGCTTGACATCACGATGGAGAACACGTGGTACACACTGGTCATGTAGGTAAGCAAGTGCACGGGCTATGTCCAGAGCAATCTTGTGAAGTATCCTCCAGTCCACAGCCCTTGTGGACCTCTCCTGAATGAACTTTTCTAAGTTACCACCTGGCAAGTAATTGTATATTAGAAACATCTCTGCTTCACTAGTATGATAACCAATCAGAGTGACAAGATTTGGATGTCGGAGCCTCCCTAGAGTTCTTATTTCAGCATTTAACTGTTGATCCCCTTGGAACCGTCCAACTGAAAGCCGTTTAATTGCCACAATGAATCCAGGTGAGATCTCTGCCTTGTATGTTGCTCCAAACCCTCCATTCCCAATGCAGTTGCTGGCATTGAAATTCACTGTAGGCCGCACAACATTCTCAAATGTTAACGGAACCCCAATTTCCGTGAAGATTGTTACTTCCTTCCTGGTAGACCCAATTTTGGACCTTGGATTCCATTTTCTGGTGTAAAAGAATAGCACTATGAGAGCTAGAAGAACTGAAACAATGGCTGATGCGGATGTTATAGATGCTATTTCGATTGAATTGAAACTGCCACTTCCACTCCCCTGAACTGGACTTCCTGAAGGTGAAGCATCATCATTTTCTGAATCCTCAACCCTGGGATCTGAAGCTGTTAGAGCAAACATACGGCAAGATTGTAGGTTGGGGTTTCCAATAACACTGTTGCATTTTGTCAAGTTGTCATTTGTAGGAAGCAGCCCAGACAAGTTATTGAAGGACAAGTTAAATGCAGAAAGTGTGGTCATATTTGCTATGGCAGCTGGAATCGGTCCAGAAAGTGTGTTGTTGTTGAGCAGAAGCACAGATAGTCTTCTCAAATTTGCAAGATCTTTTGGAATCTCACCTGAAAGGAAGTTGGAGAAAAGCTCCAGCACTTCTAAAAAGCGCAACTGTCCGAGGCTGGAAGGAATTGGCCCAGTCAGGTTATTACCACCCAATGAAATATACCTCAAATTTTTTGTCTGGCCAATGCTTGTAGGGATCTGACCGTGAAGCAGGTTTGAACTGAAGTTTATAGCAACAAGAGACAACCTCTCCACGATCCTAGAGGTAATTGATCCTGTAATGTGATTCCCAGATGCATCTAAAAGTTTAAGAGATCTGCACATTGTACCAATATCAGCTGAAATCTGACCAGAAATATGGTTGTTGCTGACATTAACAATCATTGCATTCAATCCGTAACACTTATCAAACAAATTCCCTGGGAACGGTCCAACAAGCTTGTTGTCCTGAGCAAGAAACGCATATGCAGTGTTTTTGCTTAATCTTTCAGGCGAGATGGGCAATGACTGAAAAGTACCGGTAAAGTTATTGCCTCCAAAATTGTGAAATACAGCAACATTACCATCTCCCCCAACTAAAGGAAAAGGAGTTCCTTCGTGGGCTTTCATAGCAAAAAATGACATATATGCAGCCGATGGGTCGTAAGAATCAAAAGAATATCCACCCAAGGAAAGAACAGGAGCACAACTGTGGTTGGAAAATACAGGGATTGGACCAGACAATATGTTCCTACTGACATCGAACACTGTCATACATGGAACTGGAAGTTCCTCAACAAGCATCCCAGAAAGTTGGTTCGCACTCAAATCAAGGAAATGCAGCTTCCTGCAACGACTGAGCACATTAGGAATTTCCCCAACAAAAAAATTCTGGGCCAAATTGACCATCTCTAGACTGTCACAATCACCCCAATCGATTGGGAACTGGCCCTCAAGAGTTGCCCTCGGTGCCCACAATATTTTCAGCTTTGGGAGGGATGTAATTGAAAAAGGAATTTGCCCTTGAAAATAATTAAAATCATCAATCATGGCACTGGGTGGCTCCAACGAAGAGTTCTCTTTTGTTTCATTAGTCTGTGGAAGTGGATTGAACATACTTGAAAGCACAAGAACAGACAAATTCTTACAATTCCCAAGCTCGGCAGGTACCGATCCACTAAGGCTGTTCCGTGACACATCCAACACTTCAAGCTTCTGTAGTTTGCCAAACTCAGCAGGGATAACCTCTTCCAGCATGTTAGCATACAACATAAGTGACTGCAGCTGACTACAGTTCCCCAAACTACTAGGAATTCCACTAACCAAGTAATTACCCGACAAATCCAAACGCTCAAGCTTCTCACAACTGTCTCCAATCTCTTCCGGAATCGCCCCTGAAAGTACATTAAATGACAAATACACACTCCTCCACTGGCCAATAAACTCCGGAACCCTGCCTGATACCACATTTCCAGCTAAATTGATGATCTCCAATTTTGCCAAATTGGAAAGGGAAGCGGGCATCTCTCCCGAAATTCGGTTAAACCCAAGATTGAGAACCCGCAAGCTTCTCAAGCCAGTAAAGCTAACAGGCAACGACCCAGTGAACCGATTCCCTTCTAGATCAAGAACTTCCAGCTTTTCCATACCCCAAATTTCGTTAGGAATGGCGTCAACCAAACCATTGAAAGGGAGCGACAAAACCCTAAGCTCCGTGAGCTTGGGAATTACAGGAGACAATCTGCCGACCAGTTTTCCACTACCCACACACTTCCTTCGGATTCCAAACCCATAAAGCGGATATTTAGCATAAACAGAACAGGAGAGAGCACTAGAATTACCTTGCCCTCCATTTCCGGTAATGTTGAGGGACACGACCCGGGAATTAGAGTTGCACATGACGCCAGACCACGAACAGTGATCGGAATTGCTCAGACTCCAGCTCGAGAGCAGCCCCGACGGTTCGGACACCGAGTTCTTGAACTGAAGCAGCAGCCGCGCTTCGTCGGAATCGGGCTCGCCGACGGCGGCGAGCGGGGAGAGAGCGAAAATCCACAGGAGGAGGAAGAGGAAAAGGAGATGCGGGGACATGGGTTTATGAAAGAAGAGCCATTTGATGACTCGAGGGGAAAACGAAGAGGAACCCATTTCAGAACTCCTCAAAGGGTCGCCAAAACCCTATAAGCTTCCTCTTGAGCTGCAGAGAAGAAGGAAAAAAAAAAAGGAATTTTTTTGCTGAAACCCTAACCCTAATTTTGGTTTCTTTGGGGGGAGAGGGAGAGATAGATTCAACAGTGTTATTTTTT
>JAYMTG010000971.1:0-10108 GCA_036897565.1 Pelargonium exstipulatum
CCAGCTCCGTTAAGTCAGTTTTCCAAGTTTTTTACCAAACAACTTAATCCTATGTGGCACAAAAACGAGTTAACGGAAATCTGATATGACACCGACTTAACGGAGTATTAAGTCAAAACAAACAAGGCCTAAGTTACAAGCCAATGCTCGAGTTGGTGCGAAATTACCACTTCCCCCTCCCAGCATTTGGTTTTGAACAGACGAAAGGCCATGGCCTATTATTATTTGCTAAACTGGCTTCTCTCTCGCGCTCAATTCGCCACCTCTTTCGACTCTTCCATTTCTTCCCTTTCTCTCTCTTCTCCGCCTTCTGCAGATTTCGATCGTTTCCAGACGATTCTCTTTTTCGAATTCTATCCGATTTTCGCTATTTTGAGCCAATTTCCTGAGGTATGTATGATCACACCCACTGTCTCACCTACATTTCCTTCTCTTTGCCGATTAACTGACAAATTTATGGCTATTTTTCTCTGATCCTTGCACATTTCGATTTTCTTCCCTTCGCATTTTGTTTGTTCTTACCTGTATTGTTGCATCTCTGATAATTGATCTCTTTCTTTGATCCGTTCTTCAATGCCATAAGATCATTCTTCGCCTTTGCCGAATCGAACGTTCTCTGTGTGCATTTGTTCTTGTAGCTAGGGTTTATTATGATTGTCGTCTTATACCCCAAGTTTAAGCCATCCAATGGCATTGTTGCACGCAAACTTCTGGCTGATTCTCGTTTGTTTCTTGTTACAGGTGGCTCAGGGTGAGAACAATTTGAATGAGTACTTGCTACCTTGAAAGAGCAATCTAATGGAAGAAGAAGAAGAAACAAAGGATGTTGGAGAAATTTCTGGAAAGGACTCAGTTAGTGGTGTTATGGAAAGGGTAGGGACATCTAATGAAAAAGATATTAGTGTTATTGGTAGTGAAGAAACCAACGTAGTTAGTGACAATAGAGTTTCACAAGGGGTTGGTTCTGTAACTAAACCTGTGGAGGAGGACCATTTTGACTCAGTCTCTTTGAAAGATCATGAAAAAACTGTTAGTCGACCTCTGCGTATCAAAGTTCGTCCAAATCGCTCTAATTTAGTTAATGCGAGATACATTCCTAGTGTGCAAGAACCCTCCCAGTTTACACCTGGGGTGTCTGGCGCCAGTTTTAGTTCTTCCCCACTTTGGGAAGGGCAACATGATCACTCATTCTCAAGCCCTACATATGATAGAATAGCAAATAATGGCATAAAAAAGAGTTCCTCATCTGCTAGTTTAGATTATGGCTTTTACGGGGATGTTGGATACTCTCCAATTGGCTCGCCACAATATCCTAAGCCAAAAGCTGTTATGCCTAATGTGTCTCCCGAGCTACTGCATTTAGTGGATTCTGCGATTATGGGGAATTCTGAAAGCTTGGACAAACTGAAAAACATCGCAAGTGGTGTGGAGAGTTTTGGACATGGAGATGAAATGGATGGCATTGCTTTCCTAGTTGTTGATTCACTTCTTGCTACTATGGGTGGTGTTGAAAGTCTTGATGAGGACGATGAAGATAGCAATCCTCCAAGTGTGATGCTGAATTCTCGGGCTGCCATTGTTGCAGGTGAGCTTATTCCTTCCCTTCCTTGGGTAGGTGACAGTGATATTTTCATGTCCCCAAGGACTCGGATGGTTAGGGGGTTATTGGTTATATTACGGGCCTGCACAAGAAATAGAGTAATGTGCTGTATTGCTGGTTTGTTAGGAGTTCTCTTGGGGACTGCTGAGAAGATTTTTGGTCAGGAAGTCGGTTCAATGCAACAAATGACTTGGGATGGAACTCCTTTGTGCTTTTGCATCCAATACTTAGCAGGACATTCACTTAGCGTTAATGACTTGCGTAGATGGTTTCATGTCATTACAAGATTACTTACCACTGAATGGGCCACCCATTTAATGCTTGCATTGGAGAGAGCTATTTGTGGGAGAGAGTCAAGGGGACCAGTATGTACTTTTGAGTTTGATGGTGAAACATCTGGTTTGCTTGCCCCAGGGGAGAGTCGCTGGCCATTCAGTAATGGGTATGCATTTGCAACATGGATCTACATTGAATCATTTGCCGATACAGTAAATACAGCCACTGCTGCAGCAGCCATTGCTGCTGCTGCTGCTGCTAAGTCGGGAGAATCATCAGCCACATCAGCTGCAGCTGCAGCTAGTACACTAGCTGGGGAAGGCATTGCACCGCGGCTTTTCAGTTTCTTATCTGCCGATAACCAGGGAGTTGAGGCATACTTCCATGCACAATTTTTGGTTGTGGAAAGTGGCAGTGGAAAGGGAAAAAAGGCTTCTTTGCATTTCACCCATGCCTTCAAGCCTCAGTGCTGGTATTTTATTGGTCTGGAGCACACTTGCAAGCAAGGGCTGCTTGGGAAGGCAGAAAGTGAGCTGAGATTGTATATTGATGGATCCTTGTATGAAAGTCGTCCTTTTGAGTTCACTCGGATCTCCAAGCCCCTTGCATTTTGCTGCATTGGGACAAACCCCCCTCCTACTATGGCAGGCTTGCAACGTCGTCGGCGTCAATTTCCTTTGTTTGCTGAGATGGGTCCTGTATATATCTTCAAGGAGCCCATTGGTCAAGAAAGAATGGCGCGGTTGGCTGCTAGAGGAGGGGATGTGCTGCCTTCTTTTGGTCATGGAGCAGGGCTCCCCTGGCTCGCGACAAATGACCATGTACAAACTATGACTGAGGAAAGTTCACTTTTGGATGCAGAAATTGGAGGATGCCTTCACCATCTATATCACCCCAGATTGCTAAGTGGGCGGTTCTGTCCAGATGCTTCCCCTTGGGGTGCTGCAGGTGTTTAATATTTCTTGGAGTTATCAATCTACACGTATTGATCCACTATCGTGTCTAACTTTTGGGGCTCTGATAAGTAGGTTTGAAAATGTGTATGCATGTACACATAATTCACTTTTAGTATTTGTTATTACATGATCTCACCCTGCATTTTTTTTTATGTCTATCCTGCAAGTCTCGCAAACATATGGAATAGAATGTATGGAATACGACTCAATGTCCACGTTCTTTTCTTTTCTTTTTACACCTCTTTTCCTAGATGATATTTATTCTGCAGATTACTATTGACAAATTATTATCAACTCCCCCACCATTCTTCTCTTAACTAGCCTATGGGTATATAAAGAACTATAAATTATTAGAACATTACAGTCGACTTACCTTTCCCACTTGTGTAACAACGACGATATATATTTATCAAATGCTTGATAAAGTGTCAGAAGATGAATTCAAATTACTATGTATGGGGGATATAATTTTTGTTTAAATAGCTGAGAGATATTTATTTCCCTCCTCTGCTTGAATAATTTGTATCCTAGTCTCATGACATACTCCATAACTGGTATGATTCAGGCACACTTCGACGTCCAGCAGAGGTTCTTGGGCAAGTTCATGTTGCGACACGAATGCGACCCGTGGAGACTTTGTGGGCTTTGGCATATGGAGGTCCCATGTCCTTACTTCCTCTGGCAGTAACCACCGTTAACAAGGATAGCTTGGAACCAGAACAAGGAAGTCTACCATTGTCCTTGGCAACAGCAGCTCTTGCTGCTCCCATATTTCGAATCATTTCTATAGCTATTCAACACCCTGGAAACAACGAGGAGTTGTGTCGCGCCAGAGGTCCTGAAGTTTTATCTAGGATTTTAAACTATCTTCTACTAAATTTGTCTTCACTTGATAGTGGGAAGCATGATGGTGTAGGAGATGAGGAACTTGTTGCAGCTGTTGTTTCCCTTTGTCAATCTGAGAAAAATAATCATGTGCTTAAAGTGCATCTTTTCAGTACACTGCTATTGGATTTGAAAATTTGGAGCTTGTGCAACTATGGACTTCAAAAGAAGCTTCTATCGTCACTTGCGGACATGGTTTTCACAGAATCCTCAGTAATGCGAGATGCAAATGCTATTCAGATGCTTCTTGATGGTTGCAGAAGATGCTATTGGACGATTCGTGAAAAAGACTCAGTGAATTCGTTTTGCTCAAATAAGGAAAAGCGTCCAGTTGGTGAAGTGAATGCCTTAGTTGATGAACTCTTAGTGGTTATTGAACTTCTTGTCGGAGCAGCTCCTCCTTCATTTGCTGCGGATGATGGCCGTTGTTTACTTGGCTTCTTGGTTGACTGTCCACAACCCAATCAGGTGAAGTAGAGTAGACTTCTCTATTTTAAACTTACACATATGTAAACATTTACCTGATGGTATTTCCTTAGATTGATTTGTAATTTTGCGTAGTTTTATTTTCTGAATTCTGATTCCTAGTGTGCTATGTTTGATATGCATGAGAGTGGTTTAACATGAATGCTGTTAGATTCCAGCGTGCAATTAAGGGTTCTATCAATTGTTGAGATGCTACATGGTATACACTATACACAGATATGTGATACGTTATTTACAGTTTTTTGTGTGGAATTAATTTATGATGTCTCCCTATCTTAGTTTTTTTTTTCTATGTTTGTCATTTATCTTGTTCAAAGGTTTCACAGTCTTCTTGAACTTGGTAGTCCATGTTATTTCTAACCTTTCTTATTGAGATAACATTATGAATTGACTTTTGTATGTAGAAGAATTATGTGATTCTACTGAAGTCTACTAACTTTATTCTGTAAATTATATTCTGTAAATAAATGCTAAAAGGACTGTTCATGACACAGAGAAGCATTGTATTGGATAAGATACTTTGTCCTTATGAATTCCTTGTGGTTTATTCATGCTGAATAATATACAGCAATATATGTGTGATTATCTTCATTAAAAATATTTTCTTTGTAATGTCTTCTCCCAGGTTGCGAGGGTTTTGCATCTGATATATAGACTAGTTGTACAGCCAAACACATCAAGAGCTCAAACATTTGTGGAGGCATTTATAGCTTGTGGGGGTATAGAAACACTTCTTGTCCTGTTGCAACGGGAAGCAAAAGCTGGTGACTCTGTTCCGGAATCTATTGCAAAGATTGATGTTAACAAATCTGTCCAGGAGCCAGAGCTGAATTCTGACGTTGTTGACAAAAGTTCAGATTATGATTCAGGATATCTATTAAATGAATTGAGTTCTGGAAAACATTTTGAACCTCAGTCTCTTGACATTGGTAGCAGTCCCTTTCCCCCTTCCATAAGTGTGAATATGGGAAGGATGTCATCTGTTCCAGAAAATCTTATTCGAAACTTGGGTGGCATAACCTTTTCAATTAGTGCTGACAATGCAAGGAATAACTGTTACAATGTTGAAAAAGCTGATGGTATTGTTGTTGGTATCATTGGGCTATTAGGTGCTTTAGTATCAGTGGGGCATTTGAAAGTTGGTTCACCTGTTTCTTCAGATATACCAAACAGTCTTTTCAGTAGTGGACTGTCCGAGGGAGGCGGCACCATGTTCGATGATAAGGTTTCACTTCTCCTTTTTGCTTTACAGAGGGTTTTCCAAGCTGCACCGACAAGACTTCTGACCATCAATGTGTACACAGCTTTATTAGGAGCCTCGGTATGACAACTTGCTTATTTGTTCCTATAGATTTATGTAATATTTACTTAAAAAAGTAAATTGTCTATTAGTAAAAAATTTGCGAATGTTTTCTTCCTGTTTGATTTGGGTTATATGAACCAGAGTTGATATGTTGGCATTTTGCTGAATATTTGGACAAGAAAACTAATTTTTTCCGGATAACATATTCTCTCACTTCGCACATTTTAGTCACTTTATCACATAGTTATTAATGGCGTGGTGCACCTATGGCGCCATAGGACTTATGTGGCGTGGTGATTTACTAAAGGCGCGCCACATGCCAAGGCGCACGGTGCGGTGAGGCACAAGAAAGGCGAGCCATATGAAAATTGTACATCAATTAGGGTTATTTTTGTGTGTTTAGTTCGAAATTCAAATCCTTAATTCCATACTATCTTATAATTGAAGCAATCAGATTTCAAATATAAAAGAAGGAAAGTCTAATCACAATGACTTTCCTTATTCTACAACCTTTTGACCTTCTGATTTCTGAAAATTTCAATTAGACAATCACAATACCACATTATAAATACCTAATCCCAGCAGCAAATAGTAATTCTCTTTTTGAAGAGGATGGATACTTAGATATTTTGATTTAACATTTCATATTTCGTTTTAGAGCTTTGGTGTAATGATTAATGATGATGACTTTTATAAGTTCTATCAATTTTATCATTAACTTATTTACATAATCTAACATGATAATTTATTACACACACACACACAATTTAGTGTCTATAAGCGCCGTATTTTCAGAAGGTCCGCGACATGCGCCTTGGCTCTAGAAGGGGTTTGCGCCATAAATAACTATGGTACTTTGTATGAATTTTAGGCTCCCCAGAGGGAAACTGTTGTACGTGCTAGTGGTGCTCGTCGGATGCGTAGGAGACCAGCTGCTGGTGCAAGCACTTCTTCAGCAGCGACAACAGCTGTAGAAGGTTGGTGGCGACAGTTTGTGTGTTTTTCTTATTTAGCCAGCATATGTGTTTCATATTTGCTATGTTCAGGTTGTATTGATACTTTTAAATAAAAAATTATCGGCTGTTTAAATAGATAGTTTAATCTCGTGGAGTTAATTTTTATGTACATGTAACATTATAATTCCCCTGGTTCATGGTCTGCCGATGATTAGGTTTTGATAGTTTTGTAATATGAATTTTAATAAGCTAGAAGTCAGGTATGAGCTATTTTGGTAATTTTAATTGTAATATGGTTTTTACTAAAGCTTGGCTATGGTTGAATTTAGGTAGCTTTTGGAATGGAATTTTTGTTCAAGAATGGAAATACGGATGAGATTTTCATTCTTCATGTTTGGAGGATGACCTTTTGGTCATGAAAATGGCTTTGCAATGACAATCTTGTTCTTCTTCCCATTCCATTTTTTTGAATCCAAACGCTATATTATAGCGTACTTGTTAAGTAGCTAATCAGATTGTCGCTAAGATTTACATAGACACATCAAGGAGTGACTATTTTATCAACTACATTTCGATAATCTATAAGAAGTAATATATTGAAGTATTTCATGTAAAAAGTGGGCAGTTGGGTTGTGTCATTCTGGGATTTGACCTTGAAATTGAAAGGGTATTCTGTAATTTTTTTTGCCAAGTCGTTAGCAAAAGGTGGTACAAAATAAAATAAGTTCAGTTGTGATTGGGAAAGATAGGATGATTGAATTTATGCTGGAGAAGGCATCAGATTAAACCAGATATTTATCTAAATGTGGTGTGTGGTCTAGATTACTTATTTGTGAACTTGCTATGCATGGGAAGACCAAAAGAGGATATGGATGGTGCCTTTTTATTGTTTATTTTATTCTGTCCATTTCACCTTGCATGTGTTGCACTATTGGATGAAGAGTTTAGTTATACATGCATTGTCGCCTCCTGATTCATTGGTGTACCTGTAAATGTGTACCATAATATCATTTCCTTAATACGCTCTACTTTTTTTAATGCTTGGTTGTAGTCTTTGAGTACTCTGTTTAAGTTTGAAAAGTATTACTATAAAGCTAAGTGATTGGAGATGCTAATGTTAATTCATAAAATGTAGTTGGAAGCGATGACGAAGCTGCTGAAGATGATTATAATGAGGCCAGAGCAGCATCGAAAAAGGAAAAGAGACGGCAAGAGCGGGATGCACAACGACAGGTGAATAGTTATTCTATCTTTCTTACTTATTTAGTCTCTCCAATATCTTAATTTTTATTTTTTCATGTTTCGTATGGGTATATGTAAGTATGAACTATGTATGTCCATCAAACCTCAAATATTGAACAAAAATCTAAATACTCAGACAAATAACATTAGATGCTTAACAGTTGTTTAGGGTGCAATACTTTTGGATCTTATGTGCATGGCAACAATTTTGGTCCCTATTTGGTCTTCAGATAGAATCTTTCCAGTAACTTCTGAGCATCAGAAAAAATGAACCTTAAAAAACTATTGACATTTGTCTAATAAATCATATATTTCACCTGAAGTTGCATAGTATCTGTATATACATGCATGCATATTTTTTTCTTGAGTATTGGTAGAATGCTATACTAATTATGATTGTTTTAAAGGCTGACGATGCTGCACGTGATTCAAAACAAACAAAACAAGACCGCTATGCAGAGATGCGTAGGAGGAAAGATGAGGAGCACGAGGCACGAGAACGCATGCTGGTAGGTTGATCACCTTGATAATGAAGTTTGACAGGTTTTGTCATCATACACCAGCATATGCACTCACAACTTACATTTTGATGAACTTCTGAGTTCTGGATCATTAAATTTTACGTGGTTCATATAGGAAGAAGAAGCCAGGGCTCAGAAGGCCAAGGAGGAAGAAGCCGCGGCATTAGAATTTGAGAAATGGAAAGGAGAATTTTCAATTGATGCTGAAGGTACTACTGAAGAAGTAGAAGATGGAAAGGAGGACTTACTTTCTAATTTTGTGGAATACATAAAGGTACCTTTTAATCCAATACGAATCAGTTTCTTGGGATTTTGGCTGTTGCTATTTTTCACCAATTACGCAAGCATATAGTTAGAAAAATGTGCGTACGTGTGTTTTTGCTGATTTATAGATTGTGAAGAGACATTTTTGGTTTTGTACTGACTCATAATTGTATGATTTCGTTTTTTGCTTCTTGCAAGCACACTGTATACAAGTTCTTCATTGCCTATGCCGAAAATTGAAATATAATTTCATATGAAAATTTTATTGAATATTAGAAAATATTTGAAGAAAAATTCTTGTCTGAATAAGGTTCCAAAGTAAATGATGGCACAATGCTAATTTTTTAACTTTATATATTCTGTTCTATAATTGTATCCTGCAGCAACAGAAATGCGTTCCCTTAGAAGACCTTGCTGCTGAATTTAAGTTGCGGACTCAGGTACGGTCTACTCCCTGTATGTGAATGTAGGTGTAGGTGCACTGTCAGATGAGGTTCGTTTATTAAAAAGATGAATTCTAAATTGCATATTGTAGTGATGTTATGTGAAAATTATCAACCTAATTTTGTTTCATGCAGGAATGTATCAATAGGATTAACTCCCTGGAAAGTATGGGTATGCATATCGATACCCTTCACTCTCTATCTCTTCTAAAGTATTATTTCAATCAGGTGTTAATGCTTTGTTGCAGATTTTTAGAGCCTTATATGCACAACTTTCACTGTCCTTTTAGTCATTAGAGAAATCGTGCTACGGGTAAAATATGAAATCTGCTTTTAGTCTTCCATTCCCCCCACAAGTTCCCTTGCTTTTCGGAAACTTAAAGACTTACATACCAATACGGTGCATCATTTTAGGCTTAGCCATTCAGTTGTTTCTTCTCTGAAGCGTGTGATAGTGAAACCATTTCAAGTTCTTCAGTTATATCCACCATTGTTCTTTCCCTCGCAACACGCTTTTATATTTGTTACTAATGTCCTTTCATCTTCTATCCTATGTGGGTTATTTCTTTATTTTATTTCGGAAGTACTACCAAAATGGTCTTTGAACTATTAGGACCCGACTAATTAGGTTGTTGAACTAATTTTATGCCAAAATGGTCCTCGTTGATTCTCCCGATAGCTTCACTGACATGGTGTTAAAATTAAACATAAATTAAATTTATCACACCATCAGCACTAATGTTTAAATTATTCAAATAATGAGATGGGATGTTAGTACTGATTGTCTTTTATGTTAATCCCTTCTTCTAAAATGAGTTTTCACTTTCTCTATAAAAAGTTGTCCCAAAATGAGTGTCCACTTTCTATTTTGGTTTAGTTATTTGTGCGTAAATTTAGAACAATATACCTAAAATAACCTTGTTAGAACCAAATGACTTTGTGCATAAGGTAGAAACCTAACTCTATCTAATTCATCCTTAATCTTTACAAAAATAGTGTGGAGACTCATTTTGGGACTGAGGGAATAATAAACATCTTAGACACAAGAGTAATAAACACAAGTTGAAACATACTTCTTGCAAAAAGTCAGCTACACCTTTCCTCTCAGGACACTTGAAGCCCATGGACTGGAAAAAATCAAGCACTTGTTCACGGGGACCCTGATAAACAATCTGG
>JAYMTG010000972.1:0-10107 GCA_036897565.1 Pelargonium exstipulatum
TCATCTCATTCTCAAGTAATTTCTGGACAAGTTTGATTCATGAATTAACATGATTTACTGTTTTAATTTTCCAACAAGTGGTATCAGAGCCAACTTGTTCTGGATTTACTTGAGCTTCAATTGAATGATGTTTTTCCGTAATGTTAAAATCCATGAGTAGTTAGGGTTTAACTTATACGCATCACACATGAAATTTTGATGAATTTTTGGTTGCTGTGATCTGCCGTTTTGCGGCACTACTTCTTTTCACATTGTTTGGCTTCTTTACATAGCCGATTTCGGCACTTGTGTTATAGTCTGGTCTTTCATTGTTTATATATAATTGATATTATAGTGCTCTTATTTTGAGTGTGGCACACCTGTTTATTTATTTATTTTGCTAATATGTATATGTTTTCGATTTATATATATATTGGCACTGTGTCGTTTACGGCAGTGAATATTGATATAGGTCTTTTTCTGCATAGCATAAAATTATAGTTTGCATATACTTGAATCTGTTTCAAATGTGCTATTTTTCATTTTAGTTATTTGATATAACTGCAGTAACTTTAAGGTTGCTATTTGCTATTTTTTATGCTCTTTATTTTTTGGACTCTGTCAATCCATATACTCCTTTATCAAATCATATATGTCAGAAACTAAAACATAATTCAATTCTGTTTTGTATCTCTATTGTATTGCCTCTGTTGTATACCTTTGATGTTTATTCTGTATACACATATTCATGACTATGCATGATTAACAGTATACATTAATACAGTATGTAGTATATGATCTGAATTGCTTATGATGACTCAAGATTTAGGCTTAGATTCACAAATTCAATTTTTGCATGTAGGTGATTATTTATAGAATAACATAATTGAGTTGCTTATATTTAAGTTTGCCTGATATTTTGATTCGATAAGTTGAAATAGTATATTGTTACCAAAGTGACCTCTGCTATGTAGATTTCTCGATAACAAACTATTAAGGTGTTTTGAGTGTACTATTCTACATGCGAGCAACATGTCGGCCCAAAGGAAGACTATTGTTTGGCAGAGATTAGCACACACATGTGGTAATAAGTTGTAATTGCTATTAGGTGTTCCTTGCAAACACTTAGTCATCCCAAAGGAAGACTATGTGTTTGGCTGGATCTTGCAATTAATCTTGATTACTACGTCAAGTTGATCACTAGTGAGTCGAATTTCTGTCCAAAGACTAGATTCGATGTCACACGATCAACTTGAGATGGGTTGTTGTTATTCGTAATTTTTTATCACACTACATTTAGTTTCGTAAATTAATTTGTGAATTATTTATTTATTATTTTTCTTTTTTGTTCTTTGTTTGTTCAGCTGACATAGTTAATGCTAGTTCCGTATCTGCTGCCATTAACAGCATCCCGGTGCTTAATGGCACAAATTTTAAGTCTTGGAAAAATAAGGTCAATATGGTCTTGGGTTGCATGGATTTGGATTATGCATTGAGGGTGGAAAGTCTTCCCCCTCTCACGGATGAAAGCACTCCTCAAGAACTCAAATCATTTGAAAAATGGGAGCGCTCAAACCGTGTAAGCATAATGATCATGCGAAATGCAGTACCTGAGTCATTCCTTGACACTATGTCTGAGGAAACGAATGCTAAGAAGTTCCTTGAAACCCTTGAAGAGCGCTTTGCAAAAAGCGATAAGGCGGAAACAAGTGCTGCAATGAGGAAGCTTGTTACCATGAGGTATAGGAATGATCGAAGCATAAGGGAATATGTTCTCGACATGTTTCATCTCGCTGGGAAATTGAAAACCCTTAAGGTTGAGTTACCAGAAGATTTTTTGGTACACTTAGTTTTAATTTCTCTCCCTCCTCAATTCGGTCAGTTTGAGGTGAGTTATAACTGTCAAAAGGACAAATGGACAGTGAATGAACTCATCTCTCACTTAGTGCAGGAGGAAGACCGGATGAAACAACACAAGACTGAAAGTGCTCATTTGACAACAAACGCTTTAGGGAGAGGAAAGAAAAGAAAGGGCAAGGAGATTGCAAGGTTTGAACCACAAAAGAAGAAACTTAAGGGCTCCAACGAAGGGCATAAGGAAAGGAAATGTTTTTTCTGCAAGGACACTTCTCACAACAAGAAAGATTGTCCCAAGTATCACGCTTGGCGTGTGAAGAAAGGTACATCTTTCGCTCTTGTTTGTACTGAAGTAAATTTGGTTTCGGTCCCTAAAAACACTTGGTGGTTAGATACTGGTGCTACTACTCACATAAGTGTATCTATGCAGGGTTGCCAGAACTTCCGAAAGCCAAATGATGACGAGAAATACATCTATATGGGGGCTGGAGATCCGATTGAATGTATTGGCATTGGGACATTTAAATTATTATTACGTACTGGTTATTATTTAGAATTAAACAAAACTTTTATTGTACCGTCATTTAGACGGAATATTATTTCTCTTATTGTTTTAGACAAAGAACAATATAATTTTTCATTTGGAAATGGAAAATTCTATATTTATTATAATTCTATGTCTGTTGGAACTGGTACATTATCTGATAGTGATAATTTATACATGCTTGATATGATTCATATAAGTTATGAGTCTTATAACGTTGAAACCAAAGGGATCAAACGCAAGCTACCAAACGAGAATTCGTATTCATTATGGCATAAACGTTTGGGCCATATCTCTAAAAAGAGAATTGAAAAGCTTGTGTCCGAAGGAATACTCGAAACACTAGACACACGTAATGATAACATTTGTGTTGAGTGTATTAAAGGAAAAACTACAAACAAGAAAAGATTAGAAGCCGAGAGAGCGAAGGAAGTCTTAGATTTAATACATACCGACATATGTGGACCATTTCCTAAAGCTTCATGGAATGGTCAACGGTATTTTATTTCATTCATTGACGATTTCTCTCGTTATGGCTACATTTACTTAATACACGAGAAGTCACAATCATTAGACGTATTTAAGTCATTTAAAGCCGAAGTTGAAAAACAACTTGGCAAGAATATAAAAGTTGTAAGATCTGACCGTGGTGGTGAATATTATGGACGATATGACGGATCAGGTGAACAACGTCGAGGCCCTTTTGCTCAATTCTTAGAAGAATGTGGGATAGTCCCTCAATACACTATGCCAGGAAGTCCTAACATGAACGGTGTAGCGGAGAGACGAAATAGAACCCTTAAAGATATGGTAAGAAGTATGATTTCTCATACAACCTTACCCGACTCTCTCTGGGGTGATGCACTAAAGACTGCGGTCTATATTCTAAATAGAGTTCCTACAAAAGCTGCAAATAAAACTCCCTACGAATTATGGACGGGTAGAAAACCCGTATTAAGACATTTACGAGTTTGGGGTTGTCCAGCTGAAGCTAGGCCTTATAAGCCTGACGAGAAAAAGCTAGACGCAAGAACTATTAGCAGTTATTTTGTAGGATACCCTGAAAGATCGCGAGGTTATAAATTTTATGATCCCAAATCTAGAACATTTTTTGAAACGGGAAATGCTCGATTCTTTGAGGATGTTGAGCTTTGGGGGGAAGATAAAGGAAATAATCCTATATTTGAAGAGGATTCAAATACATCATTTTGTGAAGTTGTTGTTGATACCAATCAGGTTTTCATTCCTAACCCGATTCAATTACAACATCCATTACAAAATGATGAAATTCCTACAAATGAAAATCAACAGGCTATGCCTGAAGATCATCCGGTGATTCCCCTACCAGTTGAACATAATGAGCATGAAAATCAAGCTCAACCACCTCAAATTCAAGAAGAACCCGTGCCTTTAAGAAGGTCCACGAGAGAAAGAAAAAGTGCAATATCAAATGATTATATTGTATATCTTAATGAACATGAGGATAATATTGACTCAGTGGGAGATGATCCTCTCACATATCATGAGGCAGTAAAATGTTCTAACTCTCATAAATGGATTAATGCCATGAGCGAAGAAATTCAATCGATGGAAGACAATGACGTTTGGGACCTTGTTCCATTGCCTGAAGGTGTAAAACCAATTGGTTGTAAGTGGATCTTTAAAACTAAAAGAGATGCACAAGGCAATGTGGAGAGGTACAAGGCTCGTCTTGTTGCGAAAGGATTTACGCAAAGAGAAGGCATTGATTACAAAGAAACTTTCTCTCCAGTTTCTACGAAAGATTCTTTTAGGACTATTATGGCAATCACGGCACAATTTAACCTTGAGCTACATCAAATGGATGTAAAGACGGCTTTCCTTAATGGTGACATTGAGGAAACCATCTTTATGGTACAACCAGAAGGTTTAACTCTTGAGGAACCAAATAAATTGGTTTGTAAACTCAAGAAATCCATTTACGGGCTCAAGCAAGCTTCTCGTCAATGGTATCAAAAGTTTCATCAAGTTGTTCTTTCTTTTGGTTTTGAAGTTAACAACGTTGAAGACTGTGTATACCATAAGTTTAGTGGGAGTAAATTTATCTTTCTAGTCTTGTATGTCGATGATATATTGCTTGCATGCAATGATATTGAGCTTCTTCGAGAAACCAAGAAATTTCTATCAAAACAATTTGAGATGAAAGATCTTGGTGATGCATCCTTTGTATTAGGAATCCAAATTTATCGTGACCGATCACGTGGAATTCTTGGATTATCTCAAAAGGGGTACATTGAAAAGGTATTGCAACGTTTTGGCATGCAAAATTGTAGGCCACATGACACTCCTGTGTCTAAAGGAGACAAATTTAGTCTTAATCAGTGTCCTAAGACTAAATTTGATTCCAAGTTTATGGAGAATATCCCTTACGCATCAGCCGTAGGGAGTCTCATGTATGCACAAGTTTGCACCCGTCCTGACCTTGCATTTATAGTGGGAATGTTAGGCAGATACCAGAACAACCCGGGAAAAGAACATTGGGTCGCAGCTAAGAGAGTCTTTAGATATCTTCAAAAGACCAAAGATTACATGCTCACATATAGAAGATCGGATAAACCAGAGATCGTTGGGTATTCGGACTCCGACTTTGCTGGATGCCAAGATAGTCGTAAATCAACATTTGGTTACGTTTTCTTGCTAGGTGGAGGAGCCATATCATGGAAGAGTGCTAAACAGTCACTTATCGCTTCTTCGACTATGGAGGCTGAATTCGTTGCTTGTTATGAGGCATCTAATCACGCTAAATGGCTGCGTAATTTTATTATGGGACTGCGTATTATTGATAGCATAGAAAAACCACTAAAACTACATTGTGACAATAGAGCAGCAGTTCTATATTCTAATAACAATAGGAGCTCTTCTAGGTCTAAGTACATAGACATCAAGTTCCAAGTTGTAAAAGAAAGAGTTCAGAATGGCTTGATCAGTATTGAACTTATAGGAACAAACTCCATGGTCGCGGATCCGCTCACTAAGGCATTGACACCCATAGCTTTTCATGACCATGTAACTAGTATGGGTGTTATTAGTAGTGACATTATTTAATCAGTGGGAGTTTGTATTATGTTTATTTATTTATTGTATTTGATATCATTATACATTCAAATTTATATTAATGAAAGTATTCAGTTTATTTATATTCTCTGAACTCCGATCTCATTTGATTTAAAGTTGGATCAGTTGAAAATAGGCATATGTAGATCACTTTACATGTAATTTTCATGCTACACTTTCACACTTAATCTATGTCATTTAGTTAAGTTTGTGCATGTAATCACTGTGAGTTTAGTTGCACTTAGACAACGACAACTCCTTTGGTTCTTGTATTGATGAGGCTAATGGACAAGATTGGTTTACATGACTAACTTACTTTTTGGTGCGCACATATTGGTAATATATATGTACAATTGAGGTTTGCTATATGAACACATGATTATGTAGTTCAAGTGGGAGATTGTTGGAATTTGAACTCCATAACACGTGTGTATGCATTAGCATATGCGTTAAGACATGTAGACGTACATGTATTGCATTAATAATTGTACATTATATGTATTAACATATAGTTTAAGGACCTATTTGTAAAGATCTAATTATATGTATGGTCCTAGTCATATAAAATAAAGTGTGAGGATTAAAATATAAAGTGTAGAATTCCTGGGGTGTTAATTGCTAATATATGATGGGCTTATTGGCAATTTCACTCATTCAGTTACAATACGTAAAGGGGTGTGATCCCTGAACGACGTATCGATTCACTTTCGATAAAACTGGTCATTCTCTCAGAATTCCATACCCATCTCAAAATTCCAGAGAGTAAAAGTGTGATACGATTGTTCAGAAGATTCTCAAACCCGGATTGAAGTCAGCAAACTCATGGAGTCAGGTACGCTTCCGATTTCTATCATTCATCTCATTCTCAAGTAATTTCTGGACAAGTTTGATTCATGAATTAACATGATTTACTGTTTTAATTTTCCAACAGTGTTAACTCTCACAGAAATTTTATGTTCACTACAAATTGGGCAGCTTAGCTTTTTCTTTCTTTTTGGAACATTTGTTTGCCTTAACGTCTGTTTTCTAATTTCTGATGGGTTGTTCTTTGGTGGGCATTTCCTTGCTTCCATTGTGGTCTTTCCACATACACGTTCAGTGCTCAGTTCTCACTTTGTAGTTGGAGTTTTGGGTTCATAGTAAAATGGGTTGTTTCGATTCTATGGCTCCTGAAAGCAGATTGCTGAGAATTGAAGATGCTGCTTGAATTTCTTTCAATAAAATTTGTTTTGTTTGTAGTTCTGATGGTTTTGGTTAACATAATTGTTTATTTGTTTTGGGTTATGTTTTTATTAGAATTTGTTCATTTTGTTATGGGGATTAACGCAGTATGGGTTGAGTCTAATTTTCTTTTCAATGTAATATTTATTGCAAAATTCATGTTCTCAACATTTCAGATTCAGTGAATTTTCTGAAATCGGTGTCTTGTTTAGATTTCTCTTTATCAGGAATAGTAGATGGTAGGTAGTTAGTAGCTTTTGGTTGACTTTAGGTGGGTCTTATTCACTAATTATTTCTCTTGGCCCATCCATTATAAGCTTCTCAATTTACTTTAGGTGAGAAGTAAAAGGACTCATATTAAACTGTTTCCCTTTTTCTGAGAGCAGCAAATTTGGACTGAAATTGGTGAGAGCGAAGTCGACAAAAACCGTATGCTGTTGGAATTGGAGAGGGAGTGCTTAGAAATTTACCGGAGAACGGTTGAGGAGGCTGCCAATGCTAAGGCACGTCTTCATCATTCTGTTGCAGCCAAGGAAGCTGAGATTGTAACACTCATGGCTGGCCTTGGGGAGCTCCATCTTCAATCACCGGTAAAAGATTTTCCATGGAAAGCAAATGTACCATCTTTGTTTCCATTTCCTGTCCAAGTACAAGTCATTTATTTCGACTTCATTCATGCTTCCTCCAAATAAGTAGTTGGCACTGTAATTTTGACCTGCATTGAGTTAGGCATGAAGTATATTACTGTTTTTACTACATCCTTAGAACTAGGATGTAATGCCACCGTTGTAACTTTATTGAAAATGGAGGGATGTTATTTTCTGGATGCATGTTTCTTACTTGTAGGCTTCAATGTTTGTGGCTACCTTGTGAAGGTTTTTTTTATAGTATCTTTGAAGATTAGATTAAATATTAGCATCCACCTCAATGCTTTGTGCCATTGTCATTCAGTGCATTTTGTACCTGGACATTGCTGAATAAGAAATTTATCTGCTTTTGAAGTTCATGTTTTGCACCTTTCGTGTCCTGTATCATGTATATGTTATTTGAGTTTCATCTTTCACCTTGTGCTTTTCTAGTGGTATTTTGCATGATATAAGCATGTAAGCAAAGTTCTTGTCTCCAACACTTGTGCAATTGACAGCTCAAAATTTACAGATAGACAGAGAAAAGGTCCTCGCCGTTGAAAGAAAAACTTGCTTCAGTCACTCCAATGGCATAGCATCTGAGGATGAAGAAAGATGAAAGAGTAAAACAATTTGCTGATATAAAGACACAAATTGAAAGCAGAAGTGGAGAAATTAATGGTTTCAACCACAGCATTTCAATCGTTTCTTCATTGACCCTGGAAGAAGAGGATTTGTCATTAAGAAAGCTCACTGAATATCAAACACATCTTCGCACTCTTCAAAAGGAGAAGGTATGTATATATCACGACTAGTGTTGACATTTTAAGTATCTCGTCTCTTGCATTACAGACGGTTTTCGTCTTTCACCATAGAAATGTTAACTTCTGGAGTGTATGTGGGCTTGCATTGTTTATGGGACATTCAAATGTGCCCTTACTCAGCTCACTCTTATCAGCTGAGATCTGTTATTTTAGTATGCGAAGTAGCGTTGCCCCTCCCAGAACTTTGGAAATAATTTGTATTGTTCTTACTGGTGATTTTGATGATGTTGTCTAGTAGTATTCCAAGGATTATAGCATTGTTGAACATAACATAGTAGATGAGTGTCAATATTATAGTGTTGAGTATGTCATGTTTGAGCGTCAATTATTTTTTGTTTTGTCATTGTAAATGGAAATAATTTGTACACTTATTACTTTTGCAGTCTGATCGCCTTCATAAGGTGTTGGAATATGTAAATGAAGTGCATACTTTGTGCGGTGTGCTAGGGTATGATTTTGGTAAGACTGTGAGCGAGGTGCCCAAGCTTGCATGCAACAAACCTAGAAAAATGCACGAATATCAATGATAACACATCTGAAGGTCTTGAACAGACTATTCTTAAGTTAAAGATAGAAAGGAAAACCCGAATTAAAAAGGTAATGCTCATACCATTTATTTTTATTTTTTTACTGTTTCTGTTATTCTTTACTATAATCTTTTCACAAATTGCAGCTGAAAGATATCGTAGCTTCACTTTTTCAACTTTGGAAATTGATGGATTCTCCACAACAAGAGCAGTATAACTTTTCAAAGATCATTTCTATTCTTCGACGTTCAGAAACAGAGATAATAGAAGCAGGTGTCCTTTCATTGGAGATAACTGATCAGGTTTGTAAATACGCATACTCTGTGCTGGGTTCAAGATAAAACCTGGGGCTTAGATTTATTGTATATTTAACTTAATAACCTTGAAGGCATCAACTGAAGTGGATAGGCTATATAAGCTGAAAGCTAGCAGAATGAAGGAACTAGTCATGAAAAAGAGGTTGGAATTGGAGGAAATAATCCATATTGAACCTGATACGAGCACAGCTGCTGAGAAATCAAATGCAATTATGGATTCTGGTACCATGCCAGTTTGTGTTTTCGTTTTCTAGTAATAAACGATATCATCCAGATAGGTTGTTATATATGCGTTTTAGAAAATCAACATCATGCATCTTGTTCTCTTTTCTTAGGTCTGGTAGATCCGTCTCAACTTCTAGCTAATATTGAGCCGGTGGCTTTCTGCTTGCGAGGAGGAAAATTGGTTTGAGGAGTATAATCAAGTGAGAGGGCAACTTTTCTTGCTATAGACTCGAAACATTTGTATGTCATGATATGTACTTTTAAAGCATGTATAAGGTATTCTAAAAGTTCTGTTGAATTTAAGGATGATAATCGGTACAGTGCAGGAAGGGGTGCTCACATTAACCATAAACGTGCTGAACGAGCTAGAGTGACTGTTACAAAAATTCCAGGTATAGTTTTCCATAAAGATGCATTTTTTTACAAGGCATCACTATCTTTGGAGCTAACGGAAGTTACACTTTCCAGCCATAGTCGACGGTCTGATAAATAGGACTCTTTCTTGGGAGAAGGAGAAAAAGAAGTCATTTCTTTATGATGGGGTTAGTTGGTCCGTTGCAGCATGGTACTTAATTTGTATGCTTTCTGTCATGCCCTTCTCTTAGTAATCAAACTTATCGGGTTTTTTGCAGGTAAGATTAGTGACAGTTTGCGCATTTTTTTGGCCGAAGAATTTGAGCACGTGAGGAGTGCGAGAGAGTGAGTAAACTTGCTGAAATTTCAACGTCGGCGGGGAGCTGATGGCCGTCTGAGAGCTTTCATTCCGATGAACTTGCCTTGGGCTGTTGGATCTACAAAACAAACACCACAGAACGACGCAACCGGGGTTGGGGTTTTGGTTCGCCGCCTCCGGTGTGGGAATCAGATTCTGATATGAAAGTGGAAAAGAAATAA
>JAYMTG010000973.1:0-10105 GCA_036897565.1 Pelargonium exstipulatum
AAAAACCGATGGCAGCCAATCAACCAAACGATCCAGTCAATCTCAGAAAGCATGGCTCCAACTACCACCACCTACCTCATCACCCCAGCTACAGAAGATACCCATCACCAGTACAGAGAAACATGAATGTGGACATTTTTGTGGGTAATATATCACCCAACTCCACTGAAGATAACATCTGGAAAGCCTTCAGCCGCCATTGCAGAGTTATAAAATGCTCCATCATCCGTAACAGACAACCATACATGAGAAACTTTGGTTTTGTCACAGTAGCTTCTCGGTCGGAAGCTAGAGCAGCCATCAGACAACTCACTGGGTACAAGGAATTCAATGCCAGATGGATAGTGGACTTCGCAAAGACCAATCAGGAATCTCCAGCCCCAAGACGCTCCCAACGCCGACAAGATTCAGGCTCGATCAATCAAGAACAACCCAGACCCAAAGTCAACAACGTCCCAAACACCAGAGCAACGATCCAAAACACAAACACCGAACGTTGTATCGGCAGTCCAGGCACTTGCATTTCACAATGGTGCATCTTAGGCATCTCCAAAACAACAAACACCAGAGCACATCTCTTATCAGAGCTACATACAGAGGGACTCGAAGACGTCAGAATCCACTCTTTAGGGAATAAAGTTTACCTGCTGTCATTCTCCTCACAGGAATCAATGGACTCCATCCTTGATTCAGACAAGCTATCGAAATGGTTCAAAAGACAGCTTGATTGGTCTCCTTTTAGTAACAAAGGAGGGAGATTTTGCTGGATATCCGTTCATGGGATTCCCGCACACTTATGGAACTTGTACACATTCAAAGAATACGCTGATCTTTGCGGGGAGTTGATCGACGTCAACGGAGCAACTATGAGAGGGCACCATCTCGATCAAGCTTAAATGCTGATCCATACTCAGTCGATGCTCCCCATTCACAAATTGACCCCTCTCAGTTTTGAGGATCACATATTCACTACCTTGGTGGTAGAATGCCCGTGCATAGAGCTTCACGAGGATGATAGCAACTCAGGCAAACCGGAAACAAGCCCCGCCGGTAGCTCAAGTCCGTCACGACCGGCCATCATTTTGAGCCACACGCAAAAAGCAATTAACAAAGAGGCGGGCCCATCTGGTGCCGAACCCCATACGACTGACAATCAACCCTTGGAAAAGGACACAGCTATCAAGACCCATGCCTTGAATACTGATGGGGAAATTACTACTAAAATCCATACATCACCCCACTCAAACTCCACTCATGAAACAACTCAAAACACTCTCTCACAATTCCAGGAAACCCACTCACACTCCACCCATGATCAACTCCAAGAAACACACTCAGAATCAACTACCTCCGGATACCCACAAACACGTACTGGGCCACAGTTCAACATCCGTACCTCACTACCAAATTCCCTTAAACAACCCCCTCCAAGTAATCGGTATCCTCCCAAACGAACAGTAACAGGAAAAACAAAAACCATGCAAATCACAAACAAAGAATACTGGGAGTACTGTAAAGAGATTGGAATCACAGCAAATGGTCCTGAAGAAACTGTGTTTGACTGCATCTCGCTCCTGACTAAGGAGCAGACGCTGCCTCATTAACTTCTGATCTCCATATCCAGGAGGATGACGGGCCTCATCTCCTGGAACATAAGGGGTTGCACCGCCTACCACAAGCAAAAAAGTATCCGCAACCTCATTCAGAAACATAAGGTGGATATGATCTTCATTCAAGAGAGCAAAATGGAAGTCTTCTCAAGCATCAACAAGCAGTCTATATGGAATGGCGACTCAGACTCCTTTCGGTTCTCACCGTCGACAGGCAGATCAGGAGGATTAATTTGCATTTGGAACCCGAGCACATTTTCAATCTCTCACTCTGTGATTGACACAAATTTCATCGCTCTCACTGGCAAATGGAACCAATTCGAATGTGAATGTTTACTAATCAATGTTTATGCTCCCATTGATGAAGCACTAAAGGTCGAGCTCTGGGAAAAATTGCAAGTTCTGATTCAGCAGTCCATCCTTCCCACCATAGTCGCAGGTGATTTTAACTCAGTTTGCTCGCAGCACGAGAGGTTACCACTCTCACCATGCACTCAAGGCATGCATCATTTCAACAAGTTCATTGACAACTCCAATCTCACAAACTTACCCATGCATGGTAGAAAATACACATGGTATGGCCCTCGTTCGAAAGCTAGTCGGCTCGATAGATTCTTGGTATCGGTCTCCATTCCATTCCTTGCAAGCCTAATTCAAACTGGTCTCCCGAAAGGAATCTCAGATCATTGCCCCGTCCGACTAAGTAAAGACGTCACCGACTGGGGCCCCCGTCCATTCAAATTCCTTAACTACTGGTTATCTCATCCACAATTCATTCCTTTTGTCACCTCCTCATGGAACAGTTACAATATTGTTGGTAATATCAGATTTAGACTATGGAGAAAAATGTGCTTACTCAAAGAGGACCTAAAAAACTGGAACAGGGATGTTTTTGGGAACGCCGACCATCAGATCAGAGAATTGGAAAAGGACATCAATAAGTTAGACCTCATCTGCGACACCCGTCCTCTCACGGAAGAGGAACAATCACAGAGAGCATCTATGCAAAGTGATCTCTACCAAAAGCACAGAACAAGAGCATCTATTTGGAGACAGAAATCAAGAGTCAAATGGATCCTTGATGGGGATAGAAACTCGAGATTCTTCCATCGTTGCGCCAGCATGAGAAAAGCTCAAAACAAAATTTTGGGAATTTTCAGCAATGGATTATGGATCTCCAATCCTCCCACAGTCAAAGCTAATGCGCAAGAATTCTTTAAATACAGACTAACTGCTCCAGAGTATGCAAGGCCACTCCCCCCAAACTTACCTTTCAAAACCATCTCCCAACCCGCATCAAAGGAGCTGGATCGAATATTCTCAGAACAAGAACTGAAGAAAGCTCTCTTCAGTTGTGACGGGTCAAAGGCCCCAGGCCCGGACGGATACACAATGGCATTTTTTCAAAAATGTTGGGATTTTCTCAAGGATGAAATCGTAGCTTTCGCCCACAGTTTTCAAGCCACATTCACAATGGGCAATGGTATCAATGCTGTACACATAACATTAATTCCAAAAACCTCATCCCCACAGAATTTCAACGACTACAGACCAATAAGCCTGGTCTCATCGATCTACAAAATCATCACAAAGGCGTTGTCGATTCGAATGAAAACAGTGATCCCAAATATTATCAGTGAAGTGCAGAGTGCCTTTGTGAGGGATAGACAGATTGCGGACAATATTCTCATTGCAAACGAGATGATCCATTCCATGAAGTCAGGACTTCCTCCGGCGGCTCTTCTAAAACTCGATTTCCAGCAGGCATTTGACAGAGTGGATTGGGGTTTTCTTGATCTATGTATGTTACGCATGGGGTTTGGAACAAATTTCAGGAGCTGGATACATGGTTGCCTCTCTTCAACCGCAGCAGTGCTCATAAACGGATCTCCATCAAAAAACTTTGCTGTAAGTCAAGGGATTAAACAAGGCTGCCCCTTATCGCCGTTCTTGTTCATTATCGTTGGTGAAGCACTTCATCTCTTGATCGAACTCAACATAAGACTTCAGAAATTCAGAGGCTTCACAATTGGCAATATTCCAATATCACATTTGCAATTTGCTGACGATACAATCATGTTCATAGACACCTCCAATTACAGACAAGACTTCATCAACGTCAGGAAAATGCTGGTCGGATTTGAGTTACTCTCTGGGCTGAAAATCAACCTTGGAAAATCAAAAGTGATAAGCCTAAGCAACCATGTTAGCAGTGAAAATTTGGCTTTAACTTTGGACTGTAAAAGTGGTATTCTACCTATGAATTACCTAGGTTTCATGTTGGGTTCAAACCCAAAAAGGAAAAGAACATGGCAACCGATCATCGACAAATTTAAAAGCCGGCTAGCTTCATGGAAGGCAAAATACATCTCAATGGGTGGAAGAATCACGCTCATACGCTCAGTCCTCACATCTTTGCCTTTATACTTCATGTCAATATATAAAGCGCCAAAATCAATCATGCAGGAATTAGAAGCCATTGAAAGACGCTTTTTGTGGTCTGGGAACTCCGACAAATCAGGTATCAGCAAGGTTAGATGGGAACTGGTTTGTGTCCCAAAATTAAAGGGAGGATTGGGTATCAGGCAACTTCCGATCATAAACCTCAGTTTGATGGCTAAGTGGTGGTGGCGCTTTGCCTGCGAGCCAAATTCACTCTGGAAGAAACTGCTCTGTCAGAAATATGGGTGGTCGGAGTCGGAATGGAACCTGGAAGCTTTGGGAACTGCTCGAGCATCACCACTCATAAAGCAAATTATAAATCTACACTCGGAACAAGAATTCCCCAGTCTCTTCGGACATCGGGGACTCAGATGGGTACTAGGCAACGGAACAACTATCAGATTCTGGCTTGACATCTGGATACAGGATACGCCACTTGCACAAATATTCCCTAGACTCTTCACGGTGTGCCTCTCCCGAGAAAGATCAGTAATTGCTCATCTACCCAACTCCACATCCCCGACATGGACAATTCCATACAGACGCGCACTCCACGTTTGGGAACAAGAACTTCATGATCGTCTCTTGTCTATGCTCGCTGGTATACAACCAAATCAAGAGAAACAAGACCAGCCATTTTGGATTCACGACTCGAAAGGTAAATTCACAGTTGGAAAAGCCTTCAAAATTCTATCTCCCGATGTCAGTGTCAATTTATCTTGCTCAAAAATATTATGGCAACCCATAATCCCCCCCAAGATGCAATCATTTGCATGGCTTGCAGCACTCAAGAGTATTCCAACAGCTATATTTTTGGAAAACCGGGGCATCCCTCTCACTCTAGCTCAATGTTTTTGTCCCTTATGCAAAAAAGCCATGGAAGACTGCAACCATTTGTTACTTCACTGTGTATGGAGTAAGAGATTATGGAACTTAATTCTCAATTGGTGGTCAATAGTATCAGTCCTCCCCGCCGAGGTCGACGACTTCATTACACAATGGAAGTCCGCTCTACATGGCTCAAAAAGACTCTCAGAAATCTGGACTCTCATTTGCTTACTATCTTTGTGGACTATTTGGTTGTGCAGAAACGAGGCCGTCTTCACCAGCAAATTGATCAACAACTCTTCAGCTTTTGAAAAAATCAGACACAACTCATTTGCTGTGATTTGCTCTCACAAACCCCATGTAGCAGAAAACCTTTCCTTCGATACATGGAAACTCAACCCAAAGTCAATAGACACTTTACTGTAATTCCATCCCGTTACTTTGTACTTCTTCTTGTATTATTATATACTTGAATAAAAGTACCTATTGCCCATAAAAAAAAAAAAAACATGAGTTAAATTTGGGTAATAATTGAGGCTGTGTTAGGGACATGCCCTACAGCTAAGGGGTTGTTACAAGAAGACTGAGTTCGTGCGTGCCTTTAATTGTCCCATCCCATCCCTTCTAATATTTATTCACTCATATTTATTTAATATGAAAATCACAAATACAATCTTGAAACAAGATTCTATACATCCCCTCTCAGCTAAGCTAGCCTTTGCTACACTACATATATGCATGTAATTGCAATTTCATGCCACAAGTGGAAGATAAGAAAATTACGGCTCACCATTCACACTCAAATATACCTAAAATTAAATCATTCAATTTCTGTTCTTTTCTGCTAGAAAACTCAACGCTACCTACAGACAAAAAGATAAGATTAACCAGTTGATCAAAAAGATGATATCTTCCTTTTGGCATGCATGCCTAATTAATTAAAATAACTGAGGATAAGGACTAAGGATTATATATATTTATGCAAGTAATATGAACATCAGTTGACTGATATAAGGTTACATCAATAACAACTAATGAAAGTTAATGAGGTGATGACACCTCATTTAAAATCATGGATCCGGACGGGTCGCTCCGCTCTCACTAATTCACTTGAGTGTGTATAAGTAATTTTAAATAAGGTATGATCACCTCATTAACTTTTTTAAGTTGTAACTGATCATGTATGCAATATATATTATCTATGGTTATGGGCTTTGTGATGTTGATTGTTTTCTTCCTACCTATAACCTACTTGCTAACTTGTTTTCAAACATGAGAGACTTTGTTATGGTTGGCTTCCTAGAGTGGGACACCCACATTTCTTTTCTCTCCTTCGTAACCCACTTCAAAAAAACTAGAGATGAGACAAAAATATGTTGATTTTCATTATAAAATGTAATGTATAGCGGAATTGTGAAATGATATTTTTGTCATTATTTGAGTTATCATAAATATTATATATAAGTGATGGAATTTTTCGTTACAAATGTGTATTAATTTGTAACGGAAAATATGATTTATGTGACAAAAAATTTTAAACTCACATATTTTTTTCACAATTTACAACATTTTTTAACGACTCAAGCTACTTTAATTAAGCTTTTTATTTAAGCATAATATTTTTGAGTGATTAATGATATATATCTTTATACAATCCACGATATATATTTGTTGTAAAAATTACCCGATTACAGTAACATATGTGTTTCGCGTTATTTAAAATCATGGATGTTTTGTTACGTATATGCATTTGAAATGGGTGATGCCATGTAATTAAATGGATGCTCATCATTTTCTTTTGGTTTTTTAGTACATGCCAAATGTTTATTGGACAGACAATTTTGGATTCCCAAATTTTCCTTTTAAGGTACAAAAATGAGTGTTACAAGCAATAAGCAATAGAAGAGAAAAGCACTGTCTCAAATGTTCAGAAGTTTGTGTGACAAATCCTAACTAATACTATATAGTTGTAGTGTATTTTTTTAGAACATAATTCTAAATAAGTACTGTATTAAATAATGATAGGTGCATGAGTTTGTGCAATTTCTTTGTGAGTTGATTAGAAAGCAACATCATTTAAATAAAACTATTAGGCCCATTCAATCATATACAAGCCCAGCCCAATTAACATGAGATTCAAATTAGTTATTCTATAACGTTCTTGACAAAACGACGTCGTAGAGTTTTATCCCCTGCTTGCCTGCTTCCTTGGAGCTTCAAGGGTCTGCGAAGTGAATGCCGCTTGCTGGTTACAAATCAGGTAAGGTCCAGCGAGTTTATTTCGATGATAATTGGTTGGTTTAGTTCATATATCGGTCTAGGAATCAAATCTGGAAATGGGTTTGAATTCAATTTCCTTCCTTTTCCAGGAAAATAGGATTTTTTGGTTGTAACAATAATGTGTTTTTTGCATCTGTTTCTGTATTTGTTATTGTCTTGATTTAGCTCATTAATGATTGTGAACTTTTGAGTGGTTGCTCAAAAGTGAAGCTGAAAATGGGGAGAGAACATAACAGAGGAAGGCCAGTTGTGTGCCATGTAAATGGTTGAAAATTTGAACACCAAAAAAAGGAAGAAATAAAACCCAGACTATAACTGATGGCTATATTGTGGTATTTAAACAAATTTTTGGATAAAGCTGCTGGTGGTGAACTATTTTTTGGGCTGGGTCAACATTGGTTTACAACATCAATGAATTGATTGACCTCCAACTGTTATACATAGAGAGGATTTCAATACTAGATTTAGGATCCTGGCCAACAAATACTATAGTCAAGCATATCTAGATATCGATCTATGTACCTTAAAACTGAATTAATGGTACACATAGTGATTGATAATACTCATAACTAAGTGTTCCTTCCCTAGATTTGGTTGGATCATATATCACCAAAGAATTAGTTATGTTCACATTCTTTTTCTTTAGTTTCACATTCGTGTGAAACAAAGATTTGCTATAAAATCTTAGCTCTCACGCTGCTCTGCTTTAAGATTCATAGCTGCTGCTAATAAGTGAGGCTTTGGAAGATAAAAGGTATTTTTTGACCCTATTCATATGTTTAACTGGATTATAGTTACCCCACCTAAAATTATTCTTGTGCTGTTGTAATATATTTTGGCCAATTACTTGACCACTCATGCTTGGCGAGTGAATTAGACAGATGATTTAATAATTTCTTTAAAAAAGGAATGTGCTGAACATGTTGATTATCCGACTTAGTTATCTTGATGTATTCGGATGGATAGTTCTTTCATTAGACTAAGACCTCAAAATTTTGTACGAAAATGTTTATGGCTTTATACTATGTAACTTGGATACTTTCTGTTAAGATTCTGCCTCCGGACCTTTTCTGGTAACAACTGCTCTAGCATGGCCCCTTCTTCTGCCCACGCCCCAAGTTCCCGACATACCACTTTCTGCAGTAATCTTGTAGTACTTGATAAAAGGGCTTCTCTTTATTTCATTTCTATCTCTTCTCTACAGTTGCTCACATTCCGATTATCCCCATTTTCACTGGAGTTGCATCACTTAAGAACTTTATGATCTTTACCCAGATAAAAAGGATATCCACTTTTCTTATTCTAGTGGCACACCAACTCAAGGAATACATGGATGCTGCTAGCATCCCTCCCTTAAATCACATCTACTATCATGATTGACTGTTTTTTGATGATTGATCTATAGCTCAACCTCCATTCTGCTAGGAGTTCCTATATATCTGTAATGCAATCTCGATGAAAAATTAATTTCAAATGATTTAAAAAATGTGATAACTGGACCGAAATAATGGATATCTTTAGAATATTCTACTCCATTTTGTATAATTACTTGTCCTAGGGAAGCAATGCAGTTAAAATGATCTACTTAAAAAGTTTCTCATTTTATATCTTCGATGTAGTTTTCTTCTCTTATGGTGTAGGATATGCTAAACATGGATTATGAACATAATTTGCTAAATGTTCGAATTACAGGGCAAAGCTAACCCTTCTTAAGTCATGGCAGGATTCTCTTGAACTTCATTTGTTTTCTGGGTTTCTGTAAGCTTATCTGGTTACACTCCTGTTATCTGCTTAGCTTGCTTGTATCTATCAGTGTAAAATCTTAGAGTAATTCTCTATTTATATTTTTAGGCTCATAAGTTTCCAACATTGAATATATATCATTGATTAAATAGGATATTTGCTATTTTTTTTATGAGTTAAATACTGCACGGATATAATATATTGCTCGAGCATCTTAAATATGGAAGCATGTATGTGACTGCATTATTCTTTTTAGAAGAAAAGGAAATGATTTTTCTCTTTTATGTTTGAAACACATGAAATGCAATATTATATATTCTTGAATTTGGAAACTTCTGTTAGAGCTCAAGGAATGCAAAAGAATTTGACTATAGTATGCAAGAAATTACTATGACAGAAACAAATATAAAATATCTTCAAAAGAAAAAAAAATATAAAGAAACAACTACTACGTATGTTGTTTTTCTTGGGAGCATTCACCATCATCTATAGTCTATACCATACTTGATCGAAAGTGATTGATCATGACTTCGCGTCGTAGTACAGATATGATGGTGGCTTACTAAATGCCTCCAATGACCATCTCTAACAGCTTTACTATACATGTCTCTATAATAAAAATTCTTAAAACAAGATAGAGAAAAACCAACCAACCATCATTAAAGCTCCTTGAGAAACCAGATAGAATTGACTACCTTCTAGTTTCTCCAAATTGGTATAAGTTCTTCCTTTGTATATGCCAACCTTCTTCGCATGTCACTCCCCGACAGAAAAAAGACTTGAATGTTCAAGACCTGTTGTGGATAGGATCCGATCCTCTTCGCACTCTTCTTTTGCTTGACTGGTTAGGATCAAATTTTCCAGCTTCTGATGCTGACTTCTTATTTGTGTTTACTTCTGTGGAAACAGACTTGAGCGTTCGCTGGTTCTGTGGCATCACCCCATGATCTTCATGGCTCTGACTGAGGATAAGGCCTATGTTTCTAGACCCTGAAACTCTATCTGGCTTTAATGATAAGAACCCAACACAGATAAGAAGGATCAGCACTCGATGAGTACTGAAAGCCATGGTTTCTACACTCAAACAAACAAGAATAGAAGTATCTTCTTTTTGCTTAGAGTAATAAGAGAATAATCAGGTCTGAGATTGTGATCCTTCTGCTCTTATGCTCCACTCCTGTAGTTATAAGCCTCCCATTCAT
>JAYMTG010000974.1:0-10105 GCA_036897565.1 Pelargonium exstipulatum
TATTAAACCGAGTAAAAACATAAAAAAAACTTGACTCTTTGTAAAGAGAAAATACACCCAAATAAACTTTGAACAATCATCAAGAAATTAAACAAATAATAAATATTATTTGTAGAGGAAATAGGTGCAGGACCTCAAACATCACTATAAACTAACTCAAAAGGTTTGAACGCAGATACATTATTATTTGGAAGATGAAAGCGATGAAGTTTTCCTAGTTGACACGGAACACATACATGAAACTCTTTGCTAGACGAGACTTGTAATTGAAAAGTCGACAATAATTTTCTGGTAGTTCTTTCATTAGGATGACCTAAACGGTTGTGCCAACCAAGAAGTGAAGTCTTTTCTCCAGAGTAGACACAATGGATTTTGGTAAGTGTAGTGGAGTGTGTGGGTTTACCATCCAACCTATACAGGCCACCTTCAAGCTTTTCTTTGAGCAGCACCTTGCCCTGCATATTTTTAACAAAACAAGCATCAGCAGTAAATTCCATACATACTCCATTATCACGAAGAAACTGAGACAAGCTCAACAAGTTCATTGTAATCATAGGCACCTACAAGACATTTTTAATATAAAATTCTGATTTGTTTGCTGCAAAATACTAGTGTCAGTGTGGGAAATTTGAAGAAGCTCACCATTCTCACCATTTGCAACTTGAACATGATTATTACCATGATATGGAGAGGACTGAACTGAGAGGTTGTTCATGTATGCGGTGATATGAGCTGAAGCACCATAATCCACATACAATGACTCATTAGTTTCTTTATTTACCAATGGTTGCGACACAAGAAAAGCGGAAATAAGCATAAATATTGTATCGTTCCCAACAATGAGCAGCCATGTGTCCTCTCTTGTTAAATATCTGACATTGGGTTGTATCTCGCCCTTTATGTGAAATATTTGTAGGATTGTAAGCACCACGAGACGGTGGTTTATGCATCCGAGTTGACGAGTAGTTTCGTGGGAGATCACGATGAGATTGGCGACCAATACGACCTCAAAAATAATGAGAGCTTCTTCCTTGCTGCCGCATATTGCAGCATTAGCATAGTGAATTTGAAAGTGAGATGAAGCATGTTGTTGGCTAGACTCTTCATCTATGAGAAGGGTAAGGAGAGAGTCAGCATTGAAGATACCAGTAGCAAGTTGAACTTTCACAGATGTGCGAACTGCTGAAAATTTGTTGTCCAGACCATTAATAATATGCATAACTAACTCCTTCTCAGAAACATAATTAGTAGTTGATGCCAATTGAATAGCAAACCCTTGTTTCTTATTGACATACTCCAGACAAGATATGGACCATTGCTGCAGTGTAGAGAGTTGATATATGAGAGACATTGACTTTAAATCGGATTTTGGTTTGAATACATTTTCAAGCTTTATTCATGCTTAACAAGAGGAGGCAAAGTTGACTATATAATTAGTTGCAGCATCTGAAAGCGTACCATGAAGCCGGAGCAAGATTAATTTGTCCTGTCTCTTCCAGATCAAACGGTTGGGATTGATCGCTTCAATGGAAGTGTTCTTGGTCTACATACTTCTTCAAATCAAATGGTCTTGATCAACGAGAGGGTTCTAAGTGGTCTTGGTCTACATACTTCTCCAAATCAAATGCTTCAAGAGCATCATGGGTAAGGCAATGGTGGAGTTAATTAGCAAAGAAAGTGGAGGCAGCCTGCATAAGTATAGCTGTTGTATTGCTAATTGGGTTTGATGACATGGATAATGAGTTGGTCAAAATGATGATGATTTGAGAGTGGTTGTAAGATCACAGGCTCTAGATTGTTGAGAGCTCTGATACCATATGAAGAGTAGAAAGAGTTTGGCGCAGCTAGCAAACTCACAATATAGTGAGGCTGAGAGCATTTGTATTTATATTAGAAGTTGAATACATCAGATATGTATAATAAGAGATAACTAGTAACAAAATAGGAGATAAATATGTGAGTTGATAGAACCAACTAATCTGCTTTTAATCAAGTACAAATGATGATAATCATATATCCTTAACAGAGAACAATAAATAAACAACGTCAAAATTATTAGCTATCGACTGCATGTGAGGCATATGGTACTATATTCAAACTGTCCAATATGGACATTCGATAGTCTTCTTATTTAGACGCATGAGAAGACTATCAAACATGTAATGTATATTCATTATTGTTCTAGTTTGCTGTCAACTGTTTAATTAGCCTATAATTTTGCTCCCACTTTTAACAAGATATTTTCTTAGTTTTGTTGCCATAAAATAGTACTCTATGTCTTGTTCTCATATTGAGTTTTATTAGTTTAATCTAGCTTATTGTCAAGGAACTTACATATGAGGGCATGACGAACATTATACAAGCCCTTTGAGCTCCTTTAACGAGTTATTGTTTCTCACTTGATGTTGCATGCAGTTGTTGCATATAACTTGTGAATCAATACACTTATCAGTGTCGTGCAGTGTAGAGGAGAAGATAAATGAAAAGACGAAAAAGAGATAAATATTGTATATTAGAATAGATATAATAAGTGAGGGATAATAATATTTGTTGGGATATAGTATTAAAAGAATAAATGAATACTTTAATTATAAGCTTAAGTTTTTAGTTGAGTTGGTTTTCTAGTACGGTATCGAGACTGAGACAACATGTTCAAATCTTAACAACCCAAAATTTGTATAGTTAAATTCTTTATCTATTTTCTCTCATCTTTAGTCCTTTCTTTGGGCTTTCTCTATAACTATTCATCTATCCTTGAAGCTCAAATGGGCTCTCAATCTTCTCCTATCGGGCCTTCTATTCAACTATTATTTAGGACATCTATATAACTATTAATCTATCCTTCAATCACTTGGGCACTTTATCATATATTATTAGGCCACACGCACAAATTTAAACTCGGGAATGATCTCATATATATCTATCTCTTCATTAAATCTCACTTGGGTGCTCCATCTTCTCTCATCGAGCCATCTGCAAAAAGTTATAATCGGGAATGAGCTTCTATCTACCTCTTCCTTCAATCCTACTTGGACACTCTATCTTCTCCAATTGGGTCTCCAGAAAAAAGTTAAAATGGGGAATGAGCTCTTATCAATAAGTTAAAAATGGGAAAATGATCCAATTTGATTCGGGACAAAAAATAAAGATTAGTTTAACCAATGACTAAATGAAACGTGACTCGCTAGACTGGTCAAAGAAAATGAATTTGGATCAAAGAGAGTTCAAAAACACTACGAAAAGTCTAGTAAAAGACCCGAAGCCATCATGTGACAAGCATGCGCGGACATGGCTTTATGCTCATACCCATGCACATGGCTTTGCAACGCCCGTGCTCATGGCTTGGCCACGCCCATGCATATGGCTTGGCTATGCCCATGCGTATGGCTTGGCTATGCCCATGCGCATGGTTGTGCCATGCCCAGGCATGTTGCTTCGCCTTTTCAGCCGCGCTCCTGAGCCTTCTTCGGTGGATCTGTACTCTCGTCCGTCCTTCGTCTGTGGCCTCGCGCCTTCACCCAGGATCCACGACGCCTATGCATCCCATCCATGGTTCACGATTATGCTCTACGTTTGGTCCCATGCACGTAAAGAATCATGAGCTCCTCTCATGATCGAGATTCAAGACATCGTTCCTGGATATAGCTCATGACTTCACGTCCCAATGGAAATTGATTTGTGCAGGGGTCTCGACCACGTGAACTGAGGCTTTAGCCCTGTAGGTATGCATATCCAAAAGGATAGAGACCGAGACTACGATTGAGCCCCAGTGACCTATCTCCTGATGACGGAAAACCAAATGTCACTAGTTGCAAGTAAACCAAACTATAAATAGGCTCCCAAGCTTCCCATAAAAAGCCCAGAAAATTTATCATTTGAACACTTGTTATATAGAATTGAAAACACTCTCTAACTGTTATTCGCGTTATTCAAGTGTTCGTCGCATTCTTCGTACATTCTTCAACGAATTGCGAAGTTCCAATTTAGCCTTAAGTGTTATAAACTTGTTTGTGTGAGATTCTTACTCTCATGCTAAAGCTTGTTTCCTGGGCTCACTCTCGAGACTCTGCTTAAGGGTGTGCTACCTTACACAGGATCAATCAAGACTTGAATTGCTGACATCACCAGACCAGAACATACATTGACTTGGATTTCAATTAAACTTGAGCTTGGACCCTTGACTCGGACCCTTACTAGAAACTTGGACTTTGACTAAAACTTTGACTCTTGATAAGAAGACTCAAATGACGACGTAGGGACTTGAAATTTTGAAAAACAGAATGTTAAGCATAAGCTATCAATGAAAAGTTGTTACATTCTAGCTCTATGGTTTAGCTAGAAACGGTAATACATACAATATTAAATTAAAAATAAATTATTTAATAAATACTTAAAGCATCAATTTAAAGGGTTAAACGACGCCGGATGGCTAAAATAACAAGACAATACAACATAACAGTGTGTCATGTTTATTTCGTCATTTTTCTTTGGCTTGTCAAATTTCAAGTGACTCCGACTATTGCGGTGCTTCCCAAAACTTTTTTATCCATTTGGATAGTCTGAGGAGTTGGGTGCCCCTGGGGTCAAGGAATATGTTCATACCTAGCGGACCAAACCCTAAGGACTAAACCATATGAATGAACCAAATCCTTCCAAACGAATCATGGTTAATTAAGCAACAAATTCAAATGAACCCATCTAATCAAAACAGATCCAAAAATCCCAAACGAATCCAAACAAACCAACAATCCCAAATGAACCCAAGTACCCAACCGAACCAAACACTATCACACGAACCCGAACAAATCAAACTCTATTAGTCAAACTCAAACGAATCAAGCCCTATCAGACGAACCCAAACAAATCAAACACTATCATCCGAACTCTAACAAACCCAAAAGAATCAAAACCTATTAATAGAACCCAAACGAATCAAATCAGACGGACCCAAACGAATCAAACCAGACGAACCCAAACGAATCAAACCAAACAAACTGTTGCTTCATCGAACCAAACGAAACCAAATGAACTAAACCAAACAAATTCAGTCCAAACCATCTATGAAAATTGTTGATGCAATTAACAGTTCTTTCATGATGGAGACTGATAACATGATAAACTAGAGAAAAAGATACAAAACCTAGGTATGGTTGTGTAGTGTAACCACAATTATAAAACTGTTAGCATATATTTATAACACACCCAAGGTGAATTAGTGAATACATTACCATTAGTGGACTATGTCTCCTGAATTCAAGATCCAGTTTGCATCAATTTATCCTTATAATCATACTTCTCAAGTATTTTTTTTATCAAGTCAACCAAATGGTCACCATTAAGATTGTGTGCATATTTATTACACTACGCACAACATATGTTATATCCGTTCCAGAAAGATTCATCGAAAGCATTAAATTTCAGAGAAATTGTGAATATTTAAATTGATTTGGGATTCCCCAATTTTTCTTCAATTGAGTGCTGGATAGTTTTCTTACATTTTCATATGCATGACAATGTCTATGCATAGATCAAGAAAGCTCTCACAAGTTCTAATCATTGGATATAAATTGAGCTTCATTTACAAGCCTCAAGTCAAAAGCTACAAAGCTAGGTGGGTATGGAGGCACAAGACACATAGTAATCACAAAGAATCATTAGCATACAAGCAATCAGCTTGTTTAGTTGCCAATTACTTGGATATTCATGTAATGGCTATACAAAATGCTCAGTTGGGTATTCATGCTCATGGCCATTGTAATCATAATACAATCTCTCTCCCTTTCTTATGTCTCTGTTTGCAACTAGTAAGACCCGCGCCTCACCGTTCACATCAAACCTCACACATTTTAGGTTCTGCTTCCTTTTCCCTTCTCTGCATAAAAGAATATGGCATTTTCATTAGTTTAGCTGAAAGCAATACACATCTTTTAACATGAAATCGGTTGCTGATAGTTTTAGTTCATGAAATATCTTGTGCTAGGGAACAAACAAGAAACAGGCAACAATATATTCCTGAAGCATAACCTATCAGCCCGTTTGTTTTTCTTTAGCTGTTCAGGTGAAAGCCATCATGGTTTCAAGAAGTAAATTGTATCAAACTGGTTATAGTCTAATATTTACTACCCACAAAGGACAAATGCATGTTTGGAATTCAATAAAATGCGGTGTTGTCAAGCTACATCCATGAAAATCAGTGAAATCCACACTAGGTTTGAACGCCAATGAAATTAAGTAGATTGTTCTGGCAAGATATAGTATTAAGTTTTAGGTAGAGATTGAGCTTACGGTGTATGATTGTTGATTCCGTTTATAAACCTAGCAATGTTTCCCCGTTTATCTGGACAAATGACGAGGCTACGCGAAGAATTAGAAGCAGAAAGCAGGGTCATCATGCTATCCCCGTCATCATTTTCACGATTTCTCAAGTAATCAACATCTCCAACATATTCTGTAATTATAGTTAAATCTCTTATAAATCTATCTGCTTCAACGGTGAACCTGTTGCAACAAAATAAACATATTGAGATAAAAATCTACATATGGAAGAAAACTGAATTTATGAAGAATTTAAGCTCATTGAACAAACCAGCAGAACTGGACTTACCCTTCCTGAGGATCAAAAACAACCCTAAGGGGTGGACATTCCCCTCTCCCCATCATGGACTTGCACAAATTTAATGTTTCAACATCTTCTTTTGGTAACACCTGAAATTCAATTTCAAAAGAATTTTAATGAAACTTTACCAACATAAATATGATGAATGAGATGAGCATTCCATTAAAGACCAGATGAACAGACTCAATGGAAAACATGAAGTTAACTGCCTCTGGCAATGAACTTATTTTGGAAAGCATTTAGGATCTGTATTCCAAATACATATAACTAATGGTTAATTCCTTTCCAGTCAATTCTTCTAAATGTTATATGTAGATTCAATCCAAGAATGCTATTAAGAAGCTAGTATGTCAAGTTACCTGCATTCCTCCTTTCTCGAGCGAGGAACAATTTGCAGATCTTGGAGCCAGGCCAGGCATGTATGTAAGTTCATTACTGAACACTGTTCCTGTTGCTACCAATGCTGTTGCTAGTGACGCCATCTGTTCCAATCTGCTTTTATGATCCTCGCTCGGAGTGAAAGGCAAGAGCTTTCTTTTCTTTTTTGCAACCACTAAGCCACTAGCTCGCTTGCGTCTCTTTCGGCTGTCTAAGATAAGGAAAGAAGCAAAGCCCTAATTAATCCAAAGCCCAAAAAGAGATAAACAGACAAATGCCCTCATGAAAACAACAAATCCCTTACCTTGACTTGGTTTGGGAGTTGATTCTAAAGCCCTCTCTATGCGAAAGAAGTCGACAATTTTGGTTTGAACTAGAGGGAAACCTGCATAATACCAAAGGAGGAACAATAAGGACATCAATAAACAATCTGATTCACCAGAAACACAGTAAAACAAATGCAAAAACTATTGCCTCCTTTTCTCTCTTTAACAAATAAGTGAATAGAAAAGGCTCCAACTCCAATAAATATAAGCAGCAACTAAGATTGATTTACTTGAATCAAAGCACTACTTTTACCAAGCTGTTAACTGTCCAAAATAACATGAACAGCACCTAAAGAAAAGCTCAATCTATTTGTAATTAAATTCTATTAACCAAGGAGCAGCTAACTAAAAACAAGTATTAGTTGTTAACAAGCCATTCAGCTGCAATCAATTACTTCAAATGGAAAATTGAAACTGCATGTACTAGTCCATGGAAAAATATTGCAACAATTCCAACTCAATCCAAGAAATCAATCTATACATTCCAACCAAAAACCATACCAAATGTAAAACAGATAGGACCACCCCCCAGACTACTGACATTGAACAAATTAATTAAATAAAAATTAGCCATTTAGCCTATACACCACATCACAGAATCCAAAAATGAAATGACAAGTCTTGACTAAATGATTATGCAAAGATTGTAAAAATCAAGGAATTTCAAATCCTAATGGATGAGTCTCAGAATCTCAACCTAATTTCCAGCAAAATGTAAACCCAACAAAACCTACATCCAATTTAAGAGATTTAGCCCAAAAATAACAGCAAAAGGAACCAAATCCACCAAACCCACAAACCAATCTCCAATATAAAATCACCCAACTACCCAGAAACGCATAAAATTGATCGAACCAGCTGAAAATTTTTGGTCGCAACCAGCGAAAACATACTCTTGGGTTTCTTATTCTTGGAGCAGGAGGGGCAGAACCAAGAGCCTTTAGGCACGGAGACGAGAATGGGCCTGAGACAAAACAGGTGGAAACCTCGGTCGCACTTGTCGCAGAGAAGGAGCTCGGCCGGAGACTCGCCGGATCCACATTCCTCGCAGCATATATCCTCGGCATCGCCGTCACTATCACTGTGGTCGCTAATGACGATGACATCGCTGTCCCGCCGGGGCTTCGGAGCCTGGGTTCTGCGCCTGAGCACCATTGCAGCTCGAGAACAAGGCATTGCAGCTACAGCTTACAGAGAATGGAGATGTGTGTTTCAGCGATTTTTGTGGGTTGCGACTATTGAGAGTGTATAATAATCGGAGAAAATGGGTTGATTTGGCGCGCTTATTTTTATTTCCCGCGGGAAATGGGTTTGGCGCCAACGGTTCGTTTTGTTTCTGAGCCGCCGATTTGGGAATCGGCCCAGCCCAAATCTTTGGGTGCTTTGTCTTTGTTCTTCATAGTAAGGAAATTAATCGGACCATTAATTTTTATTTAATAATAATCGATTGAGTTCAACGGTCATATTTTGGGTGTGAAATAATAATAAATGAATAGCAATTAAGCTCAACGGTCATATTTTGGTGTAATCAATTTTTTAGAATAGAGTATTTGAATATGATATTATTTTTTCACCCTGATCCTTTCTATACTCCCCACACCCCCATTATAAGGGTCAAAACAGGAAAATATCGTCGAAGTCATCTTCTCCCTTTCACAAGTAATTTCAAACTCCATAAAAATGATCAAACTTAGGTACTTTGTCGTTTTGTAACGAATACAAGATGATGAACAATAATATTAATCATTTTTTTCCTGAAAGTACGCGATGATAGAAAATAATTAATCATATTTTTTTATTCGTAAAAGTACCTACTCGTGTACTCGTACATGATTTATAAATTTTTATCATTCTGTATTGGAGTAAATACTCCATAAATATTTCAATTATCAAAATGAACGTCACAGACGCATATTTATGAGATGTTTGAGAGTCTATTTTGCGAAAAATGAAACAGAAAATTCATAGGTATACGTAGGTATGTGAGTGATCCAATCGATGACGAATTTCACGAGAAATTATTGTCATTTCTGTGATGATGAATGCTATATAAGGGTAAAAATCATACCTACATTTGAAGTAACTATAGATTGAAAGTACTTTTTTGAACCAGTATCGTGGTTTCGTCGTCCACTGACCTAACAAGTAACTTCATAGGTAAGTAGCATACTTATTAATTATATTTTTCACTACCTAGATATTTCTTTAAGTAGGACGTAAGATCATCGCTTGTAACTTTAGTTGCTGCTACATAGCGTGCTTACTCTAGAAGTAAATTCAATCAATACCTATAAATCTATCAATTTCTATACAGCATCAAGTCACCAATAGACTCGAATCAGAGAATTTGAAATGGCTTCGTACTCTTGGGTTCCCTCATCTCAAGGAAAAGTTCCACCTAATGCAATTGTAGCAGGTAAAGATGTCGACGGTGGGCTTTTGTACGTTGGTAAAGTTATACACGAAGGAGATACGGTGCCATGTAAAATTGCACCTTCTGCCGGAGGAGCTTTTGTTGCATTCGCCGGAGAAGAACATTCCAAATTTGATTACGAAGTAAGAGACAATCGAATATCATTTCATATAATTAATAGGTAGGTATCTATTGCCTTTTTTTCAAAAATCCAGACCGAATGTCTGACTAAAAATTCTTCAAAAATGCATACAAAAATATTTCGTAGAAATATTTGAATTTTCCTCGAAATTCCAACCTATTTTAATAGTTTGCAGACACTTTTCCCCCAAAAAATCCAAAAAAATAATACTTGCTTTCCTCAATTAGGTT
>JAYMTG010000975.1:0-10103 GCA_036897565.1 Pelargonium exstipulatum
AGGTTGGTATTGGTATTGGTACTGAATGTTGAGTTTTGTTGAGTGTGTTGATTCTGATGCATTGGTTTTGGTATTTGTTTCGAATTTGAGCTAGTGCTGTGTGTTGTCTCTGATGCATTGTTGTGGTCTCTGTTTCGAATTTGAGCTAGTGCTGTGTGTTGTCTCTGATGAATTGTTGTGGTCTCTATTTCGAATTTGAGCTTGTGCTGTGTGTTGTTTCTGGTGTTATCAGTTTTGGTCTTTGTTTTGAATATGAGCTTGTGCTGTGTATTGTTTTGATGTATCGATTTTGGTCTTTGTTTCAAATTTGAGCTTGTGCTGTGTGTTGTTTCTGATGCATCGGTTTTGGTCTTCGTTTTGAATTTGAGCAGATTTCTACAAAGAAGGAAGATTATTTGGTGGACACGATCGCGCTTCATGATGTAATGGGTATTCTTCGACCTGTTTTTGCTGATCCAAGTATATGTAAGGTACTTTTTCATGATGTAACATTTTGTTAGTATTTGAATGAAAGAGAGAGACGAATGTGTGATCTTTAGCGTTAAGTTACAAGTGTTGTGATTATTTTTGTTCTAATGGGAGTTTTTGTGGTTTAGGTATTTCATGGGGCTGATAATGATATTATATGGCTACAGAGAGACTTCCATATATATGTTGTTAATTTATTTGATACTGCAAAGGTAAGCTTATTGGATTCTTGTTCCACCTTTGCCGTGGATATCGTGAATAATTGATAATATCTCGTTGTATTGAGTTTGTTTACTGATACATCATTAGAACATTCAACAATTGTTTGGCAACCGTTTTTCTGAATTAATGTCAACATTGCAGGCCTGTGATGTCCTTTCAAAACCACAGAAGTCACTAGCATACTTGCTTCAAACATACTGCGATGTAGCCACAAACAAATTGTTACAGGTTTGGATTTAAAAACATGTTTTTCATTATGTTGGTTGGTTTTAGGAGTTAAGTTGTGTATCATGTTAGTGTAATTGCCCATGCTTTTGGATTGAGAAAGATTTAGATGAGATACTGTAGCATCCATCAACTTTTAAGCTTGTTACGAGCATAATTTACTTGGGCATTGATGATCTGTGTAGATACATGTTGGGTAGAATATACTATATTGCCACTTATTTCTTCTCAAATTGCATTGTAGCGTGAGGACTGGAGGCAACGCCCACTCTCAGAAGAAATGGTGGAGTATGCTCGGACAGATGCACATTATCTACTATTTATTGCAAACTGTTTAATAGCTGAGCTCAAACAACATGATAATGGTATGTTTTTATTGAAGTTGCGCATTAAACAGGGTTCTTATCTTGTTAATATTGGAATGAAGATAACTGAATGAAAAAAAAAATCTCATACCATTAACAGTGTATAAGTATTTAAGTAACAATTTCCCCAACACACACACACACAAAATAATATCATAGCAGCAGATTTCTAAATATATTACTGTCTCAGAAAACTCATCTAGTCCCGATGACGAATTCAATTTTGTTCTCGAGGCTAGTCGGCGTTCAAACATGATCTGTATGCAACTTTACACGAAAGAGATTGAAGCTCCTCCAGGAGTGTCTGCTGCTTCTTCAATATTATCCCGTCATGCAAATGGTCAAGGAGGCAATTCTTCAGCTTCTTCTCAAACTCAGGTTTTCTGATTCATTCCTTATTATTGTAACTTTAGGTCAATAGCAGGAAACTCTGCATTCTAACACCGTCTATCTTCTCTTAAATCCAGTTTCAGGATCTTGTGAGGCGGTTGTGTGCATGGAGAGATGTAATGGTTAGTAACAGTTCCTTCAAATATAGCTATGAGTTTAAATTACTTTATTGCTGTTTTAAAAAATGCAGAGAATGCCAAATATATATTTTTATCTCAGAACCTCATATGCTTTAAATATTTAGCAATCTCTTTCCTTAAAGTTATACTACTGAAAACTAATTCTTACCTCTTAGTTTGGGCAAACAAAGAAACTAACATGTATTAGAAGTTATCATCCTTTCCTTCCAGTAATTTCTTACCGTGAAAGATATCCCGCACTCCATAGCCTCAGTATATATAGCTAATATTATCAGAAAATGGTGCATTTAGGGCTTTCTTTGATTTATGGTATTGAAAGAATCTAGCATCGATAAAGAATGCTTGTCAAAGTTGTACCCTGACTTAATGCCATGCCTCTATTTAAGAAAGTAGGAAATGCAGGCTTGGACAGTCTCATTTTAAGTCAGGTCAGGTCCAATACATGTGTAGTTTTCTTTCACCATCAGCTTTGAAATGTACTTCAATTGCTCTATATTTGATATTTACGAAGTCGTTGACATTGAAATCTCACTCTGTATGCGCAATTATGTTTAAGCAATATTTTGAAAAGTTAAGTTATTTATGACTAGGATTATTTGACATCAGGGTAGCCGGTTCTAGTCACCTCCAGCATGGAACTGGACCGAGTAACCAGGCAGGCAGCTGTCTGGTCCTCTGCACCTTCTCTCTGGTCTCCATCCCCAGCTCTGGGTTATCTTCTTTACTTAGCTAAATAAACTACACTTTATACTATGATCTTAGATCTTTTCCCAACAAAACAGCCATCTATGTCTAATCAAATTTTAGTGCTTTAACTGTTTCATTTGCCGTTCTCGTATTCATTATCACGGAGAGGATGCTCGGGAACTGCACTACAGTTATTTAAACTTACTCTGGTATGTGCCCTATTTCCAGGCTCGACTGCATGATGAGAGTTTGAGATATGTGTTATCAGATCAAGCCATTATTGCTCTTGCAGAGAAAGTTCCCACCGCAACCACAGAAATATGTAGCGTCATTGCTGAAGCTGATCTAAATGTGGATTCTTTGAGTTCAAATTTTCTCTCATCTCCGTCTCCTGTTGTTTGCAGTCATTTGGATGATTTCTATTATCTGTGGCAGGACGAGATACACAACCCAGATGATATTTTGCCAGTCATCCTTCAAAAGCACTTAGCTGGAAATGGGGGTTGCCCATTGTCCGTGTTTAATTACGCATTATTGGTAAATTGTAACCAGAAGCTTACAAATAAAGTAGTTCCCAAACAAAATGGGTATAAACATCGGAAGCAAGTTGCTCGGAAGTCTTCTCGCGAGATGTTTGTTCAAAAATTCTCTTGCAAATCTCCAGTTTATCATAACTGTAGAATCTATGCAGATGATGGAAGGTTGCTATGTTACTGTGATCGGCGAAAGCTGGAATGGTTAGTTAGATTTGTCAACTTATTATCTCTACTCAATCTACAATGTGTTGTGCACTTGCATCTGATGTGAATTGTGATCATCATTGCTATCTTGCAGGTATCTTCGTCGTGATCTAGCGAAACTTGTTGATGAAGACCCGCCAGCCATAATGCTCCTTTTCGAACCAAAAGGCCGCCCTGAAGATGAAGATAATGACTTCTACATCCAAAGTAAGAAAAACATTTGTGTCGGATGTGGAGAAGAGAATCACTACTTGCGTTACCGGGTAATTCCCTCGTGCTACAGAGTGCACTTCCCTGAGCATTTGAAAAGTCACCGTTCTCACGATATCGTCCTACTTTGCGTCGACTGTCATGAGATCGCTCATGCGGCAGCCGAGAAGTATAAGAAAAAAATTGCTAAAGAATTTGGAATTCCATTGTTCATTCGTAAAGTAGTGGATTCAGGGCAGCCCCAAGGGTCGTCTGACTCAAAAAACTTAGAGGAGGCAGGTGTATCTCCTCTACAATTGCGAATAGCTGCGATGGCTCTTTTGCGCCATGGGCCGAGAATGCCATCCAAACGTCGCGAAGAACTGACCCAGGTACAAGCATACATTTTGTTGTTGCCAATTTGAGTGTTATATTGACTTGTTTGGCTCTGTTTTACTTTTTCTTCCTGTAATTAATATAATGGATGATCAGACTAATAGATTTGATGTTATCTCTGAGTAACCGGGATCTAATTCTATATTGTACTTCCACGGACACTTTTATTTAACACCTATCATTTCAATATTTTCAAGTGTGTTCTTTTGGAAGAATATGGTCGTGATTCAATTTTCTTTTGTAGACTGTAATGAGATACTATGGAGGAAGGGAGATAACTGAGGAAGATTTAGAACGAGCTTTGCTAGTTGGCATGAGTCCTCATGAGAGAAGGAGACTTGAGAAGAAGAAAGGCTTGTCTATAAAACATTCTACTAGGAGTGGAAAAGAGATGGAAACTAATTCAGGTAACACGGCCAAAAATTGCATTCCAGATACCCCAAAAGTTGAATATTTGGACGATTCACATTCACTGCTTCTTCTTTGGCAGGACCATTTGACAAAAGTGAAGATGGAGAATCTTTTGCAGTAACAGAGAACGGTGAGAGCATACCCTCATTGTGTTCTGAGTTAGAGACCACTGCTATTCAAGATAATACGAAACATGCCTGTAATGGAAGTGCTGATGATAATTGTGGGAGGGAAAATCCACCAAACGGATCGGTTGACTTACCCTACAGATACGTCGGAGAAGCTGCACCTAAACATAATTCAAAATTATCGTTATTAGGGCACGGCCCTCATGGAAAACTTGTTGTGGATCATCTTCTTAGTGAATATGGGGACGATGGTGTCAGTCAATTTTGTCAAAGGTGGAGACAAGTTTTTGTTGAAGCCGTCCATCCTCGGTTCTTACCTGCTGGCTGGGACGTACTGCATAGGTATGCTAATGCTTGACCCCTACTCGATTTTTCTTTATCTGCTTTACACATTTCATTAGGATAAACTGATCAAGTTTGAACCTTACGCTAGCCAGGCTTTTAACGAGCCGCTAAATGCGTAGTTAGGTTTATAATTAGACTCCTTTAATAAAGGAGCCAAGTATAACATACAATTTGTGTCGTGTTAAAGGTTATGTATGTGCTATATAGCCTACATGAGTCAACACAAACATACACTTTTAATGATCATGTTGGCGTGTTGTGTTTGCGTCGATTTTGCTTCAAACGAGAGTGATGTGAGTGTTGATACTGCTCTGATTTCGCTATTTTATGTTAGGCGCAATAGACAATAGGTGTAAGGTTGTGAGTGAGAGAGGAGACGAGATGAGAGTAAATGAGAGGAGAGACAAATAAGAGAAGTGATTACGTGATTACATTAGGCCATGCTTTAATACTATTAAATTATCAGTTTAACATAAATTGCATAAATATGTCGTGCATGTTTCACATGTCTAACATGAATACAACATGTTTACAGATATGCCGTATCCTAACACATTTAAATCGTGTCATGTTTGTGACGTGTCACATAGTGTCCCAAATTGGCAGCTCTAGAACCATGTATGTGCCTAATTTTTATCATTGTATTACTTTCTCTTTGTCCCAAAATGAGTCCGCTTTCTCCCTTGTACCCTCATATGCATATAGTGCCGCAATCTCGAGCGTTGCTAATCTAATTTGAAGGGTTATTATTGGTAATTCATGCATACTTAACTTCTAAAAATTTAGCGTATTACATGCATAACTACCAACTAACTGAAAATTCTCTTTCATTTTTCCGAAGGATTTGATAATGAGCATTGTTTTTGCCAGTGGTAGAAGGGACTTCGGGGAGTTCAGCGTATTCAATCCTTCTAAGAAAGCTTGATTCAAAGAGTTCGTGATACTACAAATTCGAGAGCTGTGGCTTGAATTTTGTATTGGTATGAAGCTCTCCCATATTGATGTTGTACTGTATTCGTAGTGTTGATTATTAATCCATCTTTGTAGTTTTATTTTCTCAAAGAGCTCTTGGGTTCTTTTTCAATTTTGTAAGACAAAAAGCAGAGTGATTAACTAGTTTTACTGAGGTTTATTTTGGAACAGCAATTTTTTAATTTATTGGCTCTATGCATGAAAGAACTTTTGCTATTGCCCCTTGTATAAAACAGTGGTAAAACTCTAGAAAAATCATGTTACTGCTATACCTAGCAATGTGGGTCACGGGCCAAAACACATTTTTTATCTGGTAATTTTCCATTAGTTTTAATGTTTAATAAACACATATTCCGTATATTGGATCGACCTAAGTTATATATATGTGTGTGTGTTTGTTTTTACTCTTTTTATCAATTTGATCACTTGAATTACTAATTTTATCAATTTGAATCCAAATTTTCTACCTGACGAACTTGCGGGCGCCTGAATTCTAATCCAAAAGTTGATTGCTTTGGATCACAAAATATGGACCTGGCCTTGACATCAAGTCAGGTTGAGTGTTCATTGAAGAATAGCGGGTTGAACAATTCCCGTTGTAATGTCGGATCAAATAAATTTGATTGAAAATATAAATTCGACTCTACGCCTGAATTGACACTACTAGTGTAAACAAGTGAACAATGGGAGTATGGGACCACAAATCTCTCAAATGGAACAAAAATATCAAACATCCGAAATCACGTGTCTCCCTCCATTGTTTTCCCGCCCTTTTTTCCTCCCAAATCTTACACGAAACGCTTCACTCTCTCACTCTAAAACCCCCAAACCTCTCTCTAGAAACCCTCCGCTTCTCTCTCTAGAACCTTCCGATACTCTCTCTCTCCACCATGAACCGCCGAGCTCGAGCTCACCACAGTCACAGGCCTTCCACCAGATCGGCGGAGCCGTACCTGAAGTACCTCAAACCTGGCGCGCTCGCGCAGCTCCGGGACTCTCGAATCAGCGCCAGATCTCACCGGATCAACTCGCTCTTCCAGATCCACCTCCACCGCCCGTGTCCGCCTCCGATTGCGCAGTGCCTCAATCTCTCTCGCTCTCTTCGTTCCTGTGCACAAAAATTGCAATGCGATAAAGAAGAGAGCGAGTGAGCCTCAGACCACTCGATCGTGGCTTCTTCTTCTTCTTCTTCTTCAACATCTTTCACTGATTTGTTCTTAGCTCTCTTCACATTCTCTATCCTTTTCACCATCTCACGCGCTACTGAGCTCAAAGGAACTCTCGTTTTTTATTCTTCTTTTCTTCTTATGTTGCTCTCTTTCGCTTCAGGGATTCTGTTTTTGATTGTTCTTCGTTTGGTTGCTTTGGACTGTGTTTTTTTTCTTTTTCATTTTTTGAGTTTTTTGCGAGCTTATTTGTTTTTCTATGATTGCGTTTTGTGTTCTGAAATTGTCGGAATAGGGAAGTTTGTGCATTTCGAATTTAGGGATTTTATGGGAGTGCAAAATAGATTAAGAAAAAGATTAACTTGATAATCTTCGGAAATTATTGTGAGAGCGTGTTTATTTAGGCGGTATTGTTTCGTTCCGGTATTGGAGATTGAGAACAACAAGGTCTGATTAGTATGTTTCTGGTTAATTGATATATTTTTTGGACACTAAAGCTGATGGTTGAGTTGAGATTTATTTTCTTTTAATTTTGGGAGAACATCTGCCTGGGTAGTGAAATGGGCTTATGCTATTTTAGGGTTTTGTGAAAACAGAGGAGGAATGTTTTGCTGAAGCAAAACAGCATGGGAAGGATCAATTATGTTATGTACTTATTTCAGTATGTTGCAAACCATCACAATTAGAATGCATCTACTGGCATATGTGAGTGATATAGAGTGGAATTTATCATCTGCATGATGGTGGTTCACACAGGAAAAAAGTGGTTGTTGGATTTGATTTTGAGTGGTGTATATGCCATGCACAGAAACATTGGTTTCTATGTATTGGGTATTGTACTTGTCTAGCTTTGACCCTTCTTTGGTAATAGTAGCGGGGTGTATGGTCATCTATGGTGCACGGATATGCTGGGATGTCGAGAGTATCGGTATTAAATACATATCCGTATCTAATACACCTAAAATATGTACCACATATGCATTTGCGTACTGACATAAATATATAAAAATTACCAAATATGTTTATCAAAATGTCCAAATACGCTTCTTCATGGAGCGGGATACGCTTCTTCGCGCAATCATATTTGCATAATCTGCCATCACCCCCAAAACCTTCATCCTTAGAATACTAAATTAGCTTTTAAATTTATATAATAGGATTAAGAGAATTCTTTTAAAAACTTAGGCAGTCCCGGCAATTGTGGATTTGATTTTTATTTGTACCGCAGATGATATATAAATTTGTTTCAATTCTTCAATCGATAAATAAAAAGTTGTTTAGTGTCAACTTAAATGGTATTAGTTAATTTGTGCTTCAATTGAATCATACTTCTACACGCATATCCTTTTTGTTTTGAAAAGGATATATAATGTATTATATTAGTTTTGAAAAAATTGATTTGGTTGCATCTAGACTCTAGAGCGTATACTTTAGTATTATTGTAATATAAAAAATATACTAATTTTAATTCTAATTTTAATACTATTATGTTTAATAAACAATTTTATTATGCTTACTTATAAAAATATAAATATTTATTAATTATGTCATATTTAGATTTATGTTTATTATATATATTTTTGTATATATAACGTACCGTATCCTAAGTTTTGCAAATATTGCATATTATTGCTGTATCGTATTGAACTGTATCACGTATTCGTAGCCGTGCAACTTAGATGTCCATTGATGATCTGAGGTTTGACTTATAATATTTAGGTTATTGTTTTTGCTGAGACATATGGGTCATTTTCTTACTATATATATTTTACATTTCAATGCACAGGTATTGATCTTGGACACCCAGTTCTGGAATTCACTCCATCTATTATTCCTGGGCGAACCCCTTCCCCTGATTCCAAAGATGTTGTATCATGTGAACGCGTTCAAATTTCCGGTATGTCAAGATTGAAACTTGGAAGTTATGCCAGTTCATTCCGGGTCACTTTGGCTCCATCAGTTGTGATTCCCGAGAAACTCCATAGCAGAATTCAGGTCTGTTTTCACAGGTATGTGTGTGTTTGATTTGCTGATCACTGAAGTTTCTCTCTTTCTATCTCTTTATAATGCCGTTTGGCTGCGATTGTGTATTGCACATGGATTCTTTGCAGGAATGCTAGCCTTGGGCTGTGTCAATGTGAAAGGGATGAATGGAAAGTCATTCAGAAAGGAATTTGGCACTCTGCCATGTCACCTTATGAGAACAGATTCATTGACGTGAAGTTTATCGGTGAAGTAGCTGGCACTGCCACTGTCTCTGTTGAAGAAGGTCTTTTTTCTTTTTTCTTGATGGTTGCTTTCATTTTTCTTTATTGTTTGTGTTAGCTATCTTTTTATTTGTTTCTTATGTTATCACTTTTTTTTTCCTGCAGAATCTCAATATTGGCGCCTAGTTTGCCTTGCATTTGGACTTACTTTACTACTACTGGCACCGATTGTCAGTCATTGGGTTCCATTTTACTATAGCAGCTCAATGGCTGTTGGGATTTTGCTCGTCATTTTACTTCTTCTTTTCCAGGTATTTAAAAATCTTTCCCAGGCCTCTCTCTCCATGTGTGCAAACACACACACAAACAATGACATACATGTTCAAGTGCGGGTGGATGTAAAACTTTGTACAATTAGGCAGAATGCAGAAAAGTGGAGCTACTGCCACAAATAGTAGAATTTAATTATTCGTGGGACATATTTATTGTTTTATCATGCTTGGTATGCATATAATACTAAGTTTTTCATTTTAAATTTCTCTCTCTCTCTCTATACATACATACATATATATATATATATATACACACACACACACACACTTTGAAAAATGTAAATTCATGTTATTGACCTACAGAACCATATGGCCAATGGGGCTTTGCCTCATGTAGTAAGAGAGTATCATGTCTTTATCTTTGCTTGCATGTAGATAGTATACTTCTCATTATGTTGTTTTTGTATATGATATAGGGGATGAAGTTGTTGCCGACTGGAAGGAAGAATATATTTTATCTTACTATATATGGGTCAGTGGTAAGTGCTCTTATGCCTCAGCCCTTATGTTGATTGAAGTATCTCCATATTTTTAATATAAGGATCTCATTTAACTTCACTTACCATCCACTTTATTCAGCTTGGAGCTGGTTCTTTTCTTGTGCACCACTTCTCAATGTTGGTAAATTCAGTCCTTGTCAATTTTGGGCTTAATGAAGAAATGCACAACCCTGTAAGTCTTTGTTTCCCTTTTCCCCTTCTGTTCCTTGAATTTGATATT
>JAYMTG010000976.1:0-10102 GCA_036897565.1 Pelargonium exstipulatum
AGGTCAACCGGTCGTCCGGTCCGGTTTTTAAAAACATTGCCTACCATTACCGGGCACTTACTAGGTATTGGTACTTCGTGTGTACTCCTGGGTATGTACTGGGTACTTACCAAAGCACCAGAGAAGCTCCTCGATTTATTGGTTCTCTCTCCATAGATGAGCACGTATAAACCAAAAGTTCAAACTTCTATTCTATTCATAAGTAAAGAACTAAACTAAGCATAAGGAACTGAGAATTTAGTATATAGGAATGCAACAAAAATACTATGTCCATTACTCCCTTCAATTCCAATAAGCTAGATAGCATTCTACATTCCTACTAAGATAGAACTACTGTAACCATAAAGACAATGATCTAGAAGATTTTAAGTACCTCCAACTGCTTCAAGATTGATTCATTTGGGATTATGCAGCATGCCAAGTTAAAAGATGCATTAAATCTTTCTAAAACTGTGATTGGTTTGGCGAAAAGTGACATCAGGAGCTTTATCTGCATGAAAAAAGTGGCAATGTTCAGGAACCATTCCTCAAGATATAATATAGAAATCCAACAACGACAAGGGACCTACCTCAAAATCATCAAGAATGACATCAACGAGATCATAAAGATCTTGAATTCGGAAGCCCATCAAATAGTCATAGGAAGAAATCATCTTTGACAAGTTTTTCAGAATATAGGACTGATCTTCAGTACTTGAAGCAAAAGAGCATCTAATGCTTTCAGATTTAATATAAAGAGCTTTTGATTCTAATACCTGTCCATTAAAACATTCAAATAAGATAGACAATAGTAGACCAACATAAGTAGAACCTTAACACCCACATGCTAGAGAAATTCAGTGTCAAAGCTTCAGAGTTCAGAAGAAAAGCACAGAAAATAAATAAAAGGAAGAAAATTTTAAAAAAGAGGTTTAAAAGATGTTATTAATTCTAGAAACTCAAAATGCTGACACCTATCACAGTACCACGGTGTGCAATGAAAATGCTAAATTAAGTGAATTCCAATATGGATCATGTCTACTTCACACCTCACAAGAGGCTAGGAGAAAAATAGCCATCAAATAGACAGTAAAGCATTTAAAGGGAGACGCATCATAGGCTAAAGCACCTACAAAGATTTCCCAAAAGGCACATTTCACTTTCAAGTACGTGCTTTACATAGGAGTTATGTTCTTGAAGTTATCTGCGCTCAAATGTGCCTTGAACCATTAAAAATTGCTCCCATGCCCCATCAAGATTCTCTTGTACATTTGTGCCAGGTGCCAAACCCGTTGCATCCTAGTTATCTCTAGAGAACCAAAAAATAGCACATAGAATTGTAGAAGCTTAACCACATAACTATTTGAAGGACCACTAAAATTAGTTTAATTAAGAACTGCTATAGTAAGGAACCTTGCATGCCATACATTAAAACATCTGAATGAAAGCATGTGTGAGACTTCAATAGTTAATTTTTTTCTGAGAAAAAAAAAATGTAAGTGGAGCAGGAGGTTTAAGTATGTTAAGGTATAACTCTCAAAACACAGAAATACACCCAAACAAAAGATACAGAAGAAAATGATAAAGGCGGTAGACTAAAGTTAACAGAACAAGGTATCCAGGGAGCAAGAAAATTAATGAAATCAAAGAATTACCAAGCTACATTGTTCTGAAACTGAATTTGTCCAAGGAATATTTATAATGACATTGATGATACTAACATCCCATGTCACTTTTTTATGACTTGATAGAATGTACCTGCAAAATAAAAACATTGGGCTTATACATTCTATAATTATGTTATCCGGTATCAAAGATATCATTGACATAACAAATTTTAATATAGTAAAAGAAAAGGTTGCATTGGTGTTAATAAGAACTCACTCAGCTTTCGATAGCACTCGTGTTTTAACATCTTCGATGCCATTTAGTGATGCCAGCACCTGCATGAGGATTAGTATTGACTTAACAACTAATGAACTGAACCTGAACACTATACATAGTATCTAAATAGATAACATAAAATGTGGGACAGTGACCCACCAGTCTAAGAGATTCAAATACAGTTATGCCAACAGCAATAAGTATCAATTGAATGGAATGGTTAAGCAAAGATTAAAAGAAAAACAGTCATTTCCAAGGTCGCTTTCCTCAACCTTGGATAGCGGATTCAAGGGCTGCTGATCATTTGTGTGGAAACAAATATCATTTCTCTTCACTTGAATATTATGATGTCTTACCTAATATGTTGATGGTACCAAAACTGCATTCATTGGAATGGGACAAGTCAAACACCTTCACTCTTTGACTTCAGATTATGTGTCATATGTACCTAAAAGTCATTTTAAATTATTATCTATTAACCGAATCATCAAGACCCTTTCTTGCTCTATACCATTCACACCTACAAATGTGTTTTTGCAAGACCTGGGTGTTGGTCAGATGATTGGTGAAAGAACATGAGTCACAGAGCCACTACTATCTTAGTGAATGTTGGTTTCTCATTGCTGCTAGTACCATCTCCCCTGCTTATTTGCATCGTGTCCTTGGACATCCATCCATTTCCAAGTTATGGAACCTAGTTTCTGGTTTAACGACCTTGTCTTCTCTTAATTGTAAGTCTTGTTAACGTGGTAAACACACGTCATTGTACTCCACACAACAAGTTTGTCAATACAAGTCCAGCCCTTAGACATTGGAGTGTGGATGTAGATTTTAGGGCAGAACTATGTTATCTTATTTGTCTTCACACTTCAATTCGTTCATCTTTCTAAACGTGACACCTTACAACAGTGGACAGAGTCACAAATGCTATGTATGCAGAAGATGTAAAACACTGGTCCAGGAAATATAAGGTATACTCATGTAAGGCAGGCGAGAACTAACCCTTTCATGCTGGAATTTTGATGATTTTACTACATCAAAAAACTCTAAGAAATTCAGGAAAAATTCTGTATAACAAGTAACTTCAAGTGGTTGAAGCATGACCTACAAGACAGAGAAAAATTATCAGAACAAAACTAGATCATGAATAAACAACAGGCATAGCAAGTGGAGCTACCTTTATTGACAAATGAACCTCTTGGTTGGGTGACGCATCCACTTGGAATCTACAAGGCTGCTCATTTTCCAAAACATTGTTCTCAGTGGACTGGAAAAAAAAAAACTCAATCATACATGTTGTCATCAATCAAAATTAAAGAAAAACATGGGCTAAACATACATCGAAGAAATCATGATGATGCAGTACAAAATGCAGAGAAATGATGACTTACGATGTAGAAACCAATAATAAGTACAAGGACAATAGAGAAAATGTTAACTTAAGAAAAAGAAGCCATTATTAACTGTAAGGATAAGAGCATTGATGGTTTGCTCTTGTGGAGTTTGAACACAAGAAATTGAAACTGATATAACAACTCTGCATGACATTTCTCAGCGCCAATAGCATCATCCTAGTAAATTCATAGCATTGATGGTTTGCTTTTCTGGCCACTAGTGATTAAGAGAAGCGTAAATTCATATTCATTTGTGAATGTGAGTTGGAATAATTACAGATTACTACCTACTTATGATAAAACACATGACTACAATTTTCAATACCATACATTTTACTACCCACCATGTTGTCCCAAAACAACTGACTACAATTTTAGTTTCATAATATTTACATCCTATAATTTCACTTCATCCGTAAATCATCTATTTTAATGGAAAAATTCATTATCCCTCATTATGTATCATGCTCATGGCATTTTTTACTCTTAAGTTCTCAAAATACTCTTATAATCTCAAAAATAACTCCAACATAATTCTAATTTCACTTCTATCTTTTTGTTTTTTCTATAATATTTTGGATTCATTTATGATATTTATTCAAAAGAATAAATTTATTCTTAAAATTCATGTTTTGAGGATGTAGTGAGACGTATGGGGTGTAAATGACATAGAAATAAAAAGGTGTGTTAAATTGTTTTGAGACATCAAAGGTGGTTAGTAAAATGTTATGTAAATTGAAAAGTGTAGTAAACATCATAGGTGGGTCGTTAAATCTTATAGAAATCGAAAGGTACAGTCATGTGTTTTGGAACATCAGAGGTGAGTAGTAAAATGTTGAGAAAATTGAAAAGTGTAGCCATGTTTTGAGACATCACAAGTTGGTAGTAATCGGTAATCATCCCTTATAAATTTTAAGTGCATATATTTGAAATTCCAAGACTTCGAGAGACGGAAAAAAAAACTATAGAACTTCGCCGACGGAAACTCACGTATGCTCTACTTAGAGATTTAGTTTCTTAAATTCAAAATGTGCACAAGGATAGAATACAAACTCTTCTTATACGTAGGATAGGTTTCTTGATATGTGGACAAATCATCTCAACTGAGTTGATGAGAACAGCAATGCTTGCAAATCCTTCCCTCAGTTCACAATCAATAACAGCCCCGTTCAAAATTAACTCAGCAATGTCTTGATTGGAACTCCTGAAAATTGAATTTATTAGTATGATTAAAATAATAGTGTTGCAAACCAATAAGACGCAGTATCACGGAGAAGCAATCATTCAACAACCATTTAAGAATAGTGTTTCACGTAGTGAACCCCCTACGTCCCAAAATAACTAATACACCTTTTTTTTATCCATGCAGAAGGGTGATGTAAAGTGAGGCAGATGAAAATCATTTAGAACAGAGTGTGTAAAATAGATAGTCATACATGCTGCGCAATGTAGCAGAAACCTGATCAATGCTGAACTTAAGAGCACACGTTAAGATCTTTTCATTTGCAGTAGCATCCTCATATGAGGACACTAAAGGATGGAAACTTGTTGCCTCATATATATCCTGTAGAAAAAGAAAAGATGATAAGTTGCTTCAAAAAGCAGTTCCAACATGAAACTAATAGGTTCCCGATACCTTTATAACTTCATCAGAAACAACACCAGAGAATTGACTAGAATCATCTGTTCCACCAGCACCAACCATACCACGGGACAGCCAGTTCAACCATCCACGGGAACTCCTTGAGGATTGCTCATCATTAGGTGACTTATCAACAATAGCACTAGCACCATTCATTTCGCTAATGGTAACTGAAGAAGCTGATAAAAACTCCTGCAGAAACATCAAAGACACGAAGGTTAAAGATATTGAATATCGTTGCTGAATGGGTCTAAAGAATCCAATTACCAACAAAAATAAGGTGTCAACTTAATGGAAAGGGTGAAACCATACAACAAATAAATAAATACTATATGACAGACAATTTATACATTATACAATGACATATACATACCTGCAACTCACATTCAGCAGTTGACCTGAAGTTTAATATATCATCTATGTCAGATTCTTTCTCCATTTGCTCCAATTCATGAAGAATGGTTTTATCTATTAACTGATAAAGACAAATTGAAAATAAACTTCCAATGAATAATAATGAGGAAAAAATAAGATTGGGAAGTATCAATACTTTAATGTTGTCACAATTCTGGGAGCAAATATAACAACAGAAGGTTAATAAGAGAATAACTATTTCATCCGAGTGGCGAGGTTACAGTTACAGATATCTTTATCCATCAAAACATTTTTGAAATTAAGACATATAATAAAGACATTCTGTGAAGGATCAGTTATGCATGAATGACATTACCTGTTCTTGTTGAAGACTCTGCAGTTTAGTTTTGTACAAGTTCACATACTTCCGGCGATAGCTCCTGTAACCAAGATAAAGGTTGTTTTGCTTTAGATATGGAAATAAGAACAAGGCAGTCATTAGAGGATCAACTCAACAAAAAACTTAAGTTGATGAGTTGAAATCTTCATTTTAACTCTATACTTCCTCTGTCGCCAAAATAATTGCCCCCTTTCCCATTCTTGTAGAGACTGAGGATTAACTAATAAGGATTAGTTTTTCCCCTTTATGCCCCAATGTAATCTTGTTATCACAATTTCAAGGTATGCTAATTAACTTAAATAGAGATATGCTTGGTATTCCGCGCATAACTAACTCCCTAAAAAAGATATGAATAGTTATTTTGTGCCATGGTTGGTTGGCCCACAAAAGCAATAATATCACACCCATATTAATATTTAAATTTAAAAACTATGGGTAGCCACAAGAAACAAATGTTGCAATAAAAAACCATTGAAGTAAAACGTTCCCTTTACTGCAAACTGGCAATGATTTGGTTTTTTGAAGATAAAGGGACATGAACCTAATAAAAGTTACCAACTGTAATCACACTTGAAAACTTATGCTGGTATATGAATCTGTTGTATGCTCGCAGATTTAGAATAACAAAGTAAGAACGCTAAAACAAGAAACCATATTGGAGGGCAATGATGAGATGTTCATGATCACAAATGATACCCATTACGGATCAAACAAAAAGCCTCTAATGTTTACAAAACTCCAGATTCTATTGGAAAATGAAGCTGATGCACAGCAAAGGGAGCATGTTTAAGCATGAGTAAGTGACCAAGTGTAAACTGATTTCCATTATGCAGCAAATAGAATACAAAATGTGGCATCTAGAAAATTTTGGCACATCTGATAAAACTTTTACATTGTGCAATGCATGGAGTTCTAACAGACAAAACTTACAGTCGGTGTCCAAGGTATCTCCACGAAGTTCTCTTCAGTTTCTTCCGCACATCTGATAGGACAGATTCTTGTGCATAATGCCACCATATTTTTGCCCAACCACCGGATTTTCTTGATAAAGGGCTGTGCCAAGGACGATAACGTCCATACCTACATCATCGAATGGTGTTAAATTTGAGAAACTCTTGATTTCTTCTTCTTTTTTAAACCCAATGGACTGAGCTACCCAGTAGGGGGCAGCTCTCCCATTTTCTCCACCCCCACCCCACCCAACAAGATTCAAACCCACAACCTCTCATAAAAAATTTAAATAAAAAAAGTATCTTGAACCATTAGGTGGACCCCTAGGAGACAATCTTTCTTGATTTCTAGATGTTCATGAATTGAATGTTAATCATTTAAGTATACAGGCTGCAATAGTCATATTCATAGACTTGAAGAACACTTGAAGTTGAAGGTTGAGAGAGAGATTTGGTCTACAATTTCATCTCACTTTTATAAATGATACTCCACATAATTCATCCCTGCCTTAATAAAATTCATGATTCATACACATCGCCATAATAGAAAAGTGTTATACTTGACCCCAACCCAAAAGTTTTAGATGATAGGTGGATGGCCCAACTTGTTTATCAAGTAGCAATAGACTTCACAATCTTTCGAACTGGGACATATTAACAAAAGGCTAACAGAATACTTAGCATGGATACCAGCTCAGTCATTAAAGCTAATTAACTACCACAATGGGCTGGACCAAAACCCTAACCGACTAAGGCTCAAAGAACTAACATTATAACCTGCAATGCAAACTATGCCCACACATCGAGTATAACAAAATGAGAATGGAAGACCGATTAGGAGGGTTGTGTTAAGATGATAGAGGTTTGGTGTACAATTGGAGTATATGTCAAGTTGAGTAGAGAAAAAAATTTGAGAGCTAGGAGCAGGAATATGATACGCTAAACTAAATTAGAACTAAAAAGTCTAATAAGCTAGGAGAGGTAAGGGCTTGTAAATGAGATACTGCCCCTCACATGAAAGGGTGAACTCGTGCATGTGAAGCAAGAATTCATTAGAAAAATAAACCAAAAATCTTAAAGAAGAGATTCAAGAGAAAAATTAAGGTTTGGGCAAACAGCCTAAAGTTGATACTGGAATTGCGGAAGCTTGAAGAGACTGTCAAAACAAAAGATCAAACACTTTGATACCATGTTAAATTTGTGAGAATCTTAATATATTCTTGATTGGTCTTTCTTTTTGTTTTTAATTTTGGCCAACGTAATATGCATCGGTTTAACATATTCTCCATGAAAACATTCTCAAAGACGAGAACGAAGCCTCTTATTAAAAAAAGAATGAGAAACAATATTTAGGAAACTGCTAAATGATGAAAAATAAATAAATCTAGAAGTAAAAATAACGATACAATGCTAAACTTACTTCTCCCTCATTGGATATGTCGAAAGGTAATCCCATAGGATCAAGATCTGTTGCAACTGAACCTCATTTAAAGACATGACCTAAAAATAGAAAAGTGTATATGAAAACAATATAAAACATGTACATGAATATACAAAAGGAGCATCAAGTAACTGAGAAAAACAGTGCACCAACCAAGCCAGTTAACTCAGCACTAATAGAATATTGTGGAGCATCGTCATCAAGCTTTCCTGATTTGTTAACCTAAGGGAGAATGGCATTCAAAACAGATAAGAAAAAAACCAATGCACCGTGCAAGAAAAAAAGGAGTAAAGATAGAGAAATGATAACACTATAAACGTAATCCCCTATATGTCCTACTTCACTTCAGATTGTTCATGCTCAGAACTACAATTATTTACAATATATATCCATGTATGATACTCCACCCACCAGTTCCATCACATTTTAAGGTAATAAACAAAAAAGTCAAGCTTTTAGGAAGTGATATTAATGCATTACACCCATTTATAACAATACATTATTTCAAATTCATCTTGAACAAATTCATCACATTCAGTTCAACAAGTTAGTCCCGTAGACATGCATATTTACCAGGACCACTTACCCATACTGACACTGAAACATCACATGGTGCCAATATATGATCATGCTTATTGCGTTCAACATTTGTATTGCCCCAGAATTTGGAGTCCCCAACATCGTCCATGCTCACCAAATCATAAGCACCTTGAGACGTGCTGCAATAGATCTCCAAACCAGTAACCTCCACAACTTTGTTTACTTGGGCCCCTCTCACACTAGATAATCTAATGATGCAAGAATTTAAAATGGAATTAGATGAAACTTAGTTACTCCAATAAGATTAAAGATTTATACATATAAGAAAAACCAAACAAAGATAAAAAAAATGAAGAGAATATGACCCATGTCTATTGGAGTATGCATGTACAGAAAACCAAGTATTTTTAGTATCTTATGCATCCAGATATGTTATCTGTCATTGCGTCTTCATTCAACTAATAACAAAATCCCTGTTTGTCATCAAAGAATCCTTAATACTTCTTAAGGTTTGATGGCCATAGTGTATTACTATTTACCAACTAATTAGTCCAAATTTGTTTTCAACTTATTTGGAGGTGATTCTATTTGACATGGAAGAACGCAACTGCCGGTTATCTTGGTTCAGGCTAAGCCGGTTTTGTATCTCCATTTCCTAGTTTAGGCCTTAAAATTGCTACTTTCAGATATTTATAAGCTCAGCACTTGCATTTGACATATCGTTTGCATTTAGTTTATTACTGATCATTTTCGTGTAATGTAGATCTAGAGCATATTGGGGTAAGGTTCGTCATGCACACCAATCCAAGGGAAACTCATATTCCTTTATTCAACAAAATTGTAGGGGTCCGGTATCCTTCCACTAAAAAATGCAGCTAGCCTTGCCCAAGTGCACTATTTCCAGGAAATGCACCAGACAAATAATTTCAGACTATTTAGCATTTGCCTAAAAGTTATCATACCTCCTATCACATACCTAGCACAAGACTGAAACAGAGAGATGCCCGAATTGCTTGCAACTATGACGTAGGTTACCACATTGCAGCCCACCATATTGCAGGTCAGGTTGTTCTTAGGAGGCATTTTGTTTTATCTTTCTACCAGCACTCAACTTAGCAACCACTTGTAAACTTTTGCACTGTCTCCCCTCATAAGCCACCCTGTTGATTGTAACTGGTTTTTTAAAAATTCAACCCAGCTTCATCCTTTCCCTCTCTAGATATGATTTGTTATAACCGACCATAAAAATGAACAAACAATTTTATATGTAACTTTATTCAGCTATATACCAAACACATGATAGGAGACAGCATATTCTATCCAGCTGACTGCTAACATTGGAAAGGATATAAAATACCATACCAAAACCAATCCTATTGTATTCATATGGATTGACAAACATAGCCATAATGTTCACCGTGAATTCTAGTTCACCGTGGATTCTAGAGAAATTTGTGCGTGGAAGAAAGAGAACAAAATCACAAACCTCCTGCCTCAACATTTAACAACATTCTCGTA
>JAYMTG010000977.1:0-10102 GCA_036897565.1 Pelargonium exstipulatum
AATAAAATTAATCTCTTCCACTGCTCTTTTATTTGCTCTGTCATTTCTGCAATTGTTCTTAAATAACTAACACATCCCATGTAATTTAATCTCACGGAAACTTGCCTCAGATAGAGTTTAATTTGCTTTCTTTTTTCTTCTATTTTGGCTTCGCATTGTATTTTTGTTTTTCGTTTGATCAATAAAGTCGATCGTTACAAGTTAAAAAAAAATCTCGAGAAGAGAAGGCTTGGAAGAAAATCCAAGGACTCGCTAAGAGACTCATTTCTTCACCGATTAATCACACGAATTCACGTAAGTTTATTTACGGTCAAGAGTCAAGACTACAAAACCGTACAAAATAAAAATCTCTCCCGCCAATAAATACTTATCAGCAACAGTCACTGACTCATTAGGAACAAAACAACACATCAATTACTCCATTTTCCGATTCTCAGAAATCACTCTTTTTCTTCTCCATTTCCGGTCACCGAAACCCTAACCCTCGCAATGTCTCCAAAACCCCAATCCGAGCCCCACCTCAAAGCCGGCAGCAGGGTCGAGATCAGCCCCGAGGACGACGGCTTCCGCGGCTCCTTCTTCACCGGCACCGTCATCCGCCGCGCCTCCAAGAACGACTCCAAAATGTTCCTCGTCGAGTACGATAAGCTCTTCTCCGACGAAACCGGAACTGAGCGCCTCCGCGAGGTCCTCAGCTACCTGCAGCTCCGCCCCACGCCGCCGCGGGAGGCTGATCGGGAGTTCAAGTTGAGCGAAGAGGTCGATGCGTACCACAGCGATGGATGGTGGGAGGGCGTGATCACGGAGGATCACGGGAATGGGAGGTTCGCGGTGTTCTTTCGGACCACGCGCGAGCAGCTTGAGTTCGATCAAGGGATTTTAAGCCTCCAGCGCGAGTGGATGCACGGGAAATGGGTCCCGCCTCTTGAAGGGCAAGAAGAGGTATTTTTGTTGTTGTTATCAATGTGTCCATTTTTTGTTACACGATTCTTGTTTTTTGTTTGTGTAATCGATGCAAGATTTGATGTTTGTGATTTGAACTGAGAAAATGGAATGTGCCATGGGAAAAGAATTGGGAACTTTTTTTCTCTCAGAAAATTTGCTAAAGATCTTGATGGAATGGTCTGATTCGGTATGCTCTGGGCATGCATGAGTTCTAGTCATTTGATTATAACTTGAGTTTCTGCATTTTGATGTTCAGTGATCAGTTTAACACTCCAGGGTTTTAGCTTTATTGAAGTGGTGGTGAATTCCTTAGAAAGAATCCATTTGTTAGTAGATCTTGATTGAACTGCAATTAAATGGTCAGAATCAGTACGCTCTGGGCAAGCATGCGTTCTATTCAGCAGATTTGAACTGTGATTTTTTGCATTTTGATGTTCATTTATCAGTTAAACACTTGAGGGGTTTAGCTTTTTATTTGTAAGAGTGTTTTTTTTTTCTGAGAGAGAATTCATTTCTTAGAGTAGATCTTGATTGAACTGTGATTAAATGGTCTGAATCGGTATGCTTTGAACATGCATTGTCTTCTAGTCATAGGATTAGACAATGTGATTAGTTAGGTAATTATTAATTGTAGACTGACGCCTTCTAAGTCTCCAAATTGGTGGTTTGGGTTATGGGCCCTCATGTCAATAAGTGTCGGATGAAAAGAATTATATTTTGGTTTTTGTCTCAGTTTTAGACAAGAGTGTTCATAAACTTGCAACTGTTATTGTTGACACATATTTCAGTGCTTGTGAATAGTTGCGTGTGTGTTGATTTGTGGTGATAGTTTTCTTAAAATGAAAGAACAAATAATAGTAAGCTTATGGTGCTTGATGCAATCTTCTTCACTGTCGGTGTCTCGGTGAAAAGTGATACTGATAGGTGCACTACCTCCCTCTTTCCTTGAAACTTGTATTTGGACTACCAGCTGTGCAACTGCAAGCTTTATACTATCTAATCAAATTAGTATTGAAATCTTATATCATATATATGTATTTATCTATATGAATAGACTCTCTATTCTGGTTCTGCTGTTGTCTGCGTGCTCAGTTGCTTATATATGAACTGCAGGAAGGATTAGTTACAACAGAAGTCGAATCTGTCAAAGCAACACCAGGGAAAGGCAAATCTAAGAAAGCAACACCTGAGAAAGGCAAATCTAAGAGAGCAGTGCCAGAGAAATTCCAGGAAGGGACACTTGTTGAGGTCACCAGTGATGAAGAAGGTTTTCAAGGTGCTTGGTTTACTGCCACTGTTGTTAAACCAGCAAAAAGGAACAAGTTCCTCATTGAGTACCATACCTTAAGAAATGAAGATGACACTGACTTTTTAAGGGAAGAAATTGATGATCTTCACATAAGGCCTCATCCACCAGAGATTTCAGTGGCTGATCAGTTCAAGTTGCTGGACGAAGTTGATGCCTCATACAACGATGGGTGGTGGGTCGGTGTTATCTCGAAGGTTCTCGATGGTTCAAGATATATAGTCTATTTCAAGAACACAAATGAGGAAATAGAGTTTAAACACTCTGACTTAAGGCCACATCAGGAATGGATTGATGGAAAATGGATCGAGACTTCAAAGGTTGGTTGCTACTTTCTTTCGAACAATTTTCTAATTTGCTTCATTGTTTGGGAAACGGAGAAATGTGGTTTGTCATGTCATGTGCAAGGTCGTAAATTTGCTGAATTTAGTCAAATATGTAGATTGGCTGCTAGAGTCCAATTTAGGATATATCAGGAATCTATTAGGCCTTAAGAAGTCCAAAGAACCATATTTCAGGGATCAGCATTTTAACTCGCTGAGCAACATATATAAATATATATTGTTTGTCACATGAATCACATCAATAGAATGTTCTTAATTTCTGCCATAATTCAGCAGCATTAACTTACTTGATTGACATCAAATATATATGTAAAACAAATTGAAACAAAAATTATTTACCAAGGATGTTTTTGTGGATTTATGTCTAGTGAGGCCTGGCCAGCCTGGTAAGTTGCAGCTATGTAATGATTGGACTGTCCGAAACACTTCCCCCAAAATCTAAAAGAAAAGCAAAGAAGAACAAAAACAAAATATTTGAAGGCAAGTTTGTGAAAATGCTGTTACGTTATGAACTACTAGTAGTTGTAGGGAACTAGGGATCATGAACTGGATTGCCCTTTATTTCATGTATGCAGTTGGAGATTATTCTTATTTTCCCTCTTTAGATTTTAGCGTTAAACCTTGCATCTAACAACAGAGATCGATGCAATGTTTCTTTATCGATTGGCTGACTATGGATCCTTGGCAGGGGATTGAGTTGTGATTTGTGGAGACAGCGAGAGATGTTTGTCTGAGCAACTGTGGAATCAGGACTAACGGTTCGCATTCGAAGTAACGCCTCCTTTTTTACCTGCCTTTTATGTGGATAACCCCAATGTGTTGACCATTCTTGTGGGTTTTAGAACCTGAAGCTACCTTTAGATGTAACTGTCATTGTGGAACCTACGTCATAAACCTTACTTTTCAAGAACCATTTACCGTATTATGCGTATTAACATTGTTTTAGAACCTTGTACCGTATTATGTCTTCTCTATATGAATCCTATGTGAAATTTGCAATAGCCAATGTGGCATATACAGGAATGGAAGTCCCAAATGGCCAAAAATTGCTGTTTGTTTTCTGAATATGAAAGCTTTTTATTTTGCGTTCATCTATTATCTCTACATAGATATATAGCTGTTGTGTGTTGTGTGGAGATTGAGATCAAATTCCTTCATTTTGTCTTCATCTATCAAGTTAATTTTTAGTATCATATCGGCAAAACTGGGAGTTACAAACATTTATCAGTGCACGAAACACAGAATAGTGACTCGCAAGCATTACTATTGGAGTTGAAACATTTGTTAGTGATGGTGACTTGCATACTCTATTTGGGGAGTTGCGACATCATTAGTAGAGTTGCAAAAACATAGATAAAATCGAGAGTTACAAACAATCATGTATCATCACAAAACACAAAACATTGACGTTTAGACATTATTGGTAGAGTCGCAGATATTTATGAGTGTGTGACGTTACATGAACGAAATGTATTCCATCATAAATTGACCATATTTAGCCAAACCATTTTTATAATTTCCTTTAAAAGCTAAAAGGGTAGCAAGAAATGAAACCACACAACTCATAATCATGAACTGAAAATCCATTTTCTTTAGGATCATAGAACTTAAAAAAAAAAAACATAGCATTTCCTAACTTGCTAATAGTTTTAGCATTACATAAACATCTAATACTTCCCATCTCTCTTCACCTCTGACCTCCATTGATTCAAGAAGCAAAGATCAAAACTTCAACTTTATTATAATCATCAGTCTCCAAAACAAAGAGACAGATGTACAGAGAGATCAGATTAGCTACCAAAATACCAAAAGCCATAACCTCTAGACCTCCTTGACAGCCACAGGAGCAGCAGGAGCTTCCTTCACAGCCTCCTCCTTGTCCTTGACCTCCTCTTCGACCTCGAAAGCCGAGGTTGGGAAGGTCCTGGAGAGCCCTGTGGGGGTCTTGAAGGTGATCTTCCCAGTTGGAGGATCATCCACATAGATGTCACTCAGTGACACCCAAACCAGAAGCTCCTTGGTCTTGACACCAGTGAGCTTCTTGATCTTGTTAGGCTCAGCAGTGGCTGTGACCTCAGTGGCATAGGTCACTGGCCTCCCAATCTTTTCAAATTTGTGGGTGATGCTCTTCTTTTGCTTGAGCCACACGAAACCTGTCTCTCTCACATACCCACACTCAATGATGTCCCTCAGAGGCAACAGCCCATTTGGCAGACCCACCTCCTTGAGAAGCTCCTTGGTCTTTTCTCTGCAGATCTCATCTCCTTGGTAGTACTCAGCTTTGGCTCTGATCTCATCTGTGATCTGAGACATGTTTTTTGGTAGCAAGATTTGATCTTTTTATTTTGGGTTTTCAGAGAATTGGTGAGAGTGGTGAATTGGGAAGGTTGGAGCAAATGGGTCTATATAGGTGTGGAGATATGGGATTGCCCTTGTGGGTACTAAATAATTACAGGAATGCCATTGGGGGGCAATTTACTTGTTGCATAGGCCATTTTGGGTTTGTTGAGCTAACACATCATAGCATCAATGATTTTATGGCTATTGCCTTTAGGTTAATTTTTAGTAACTGGTTAGTACCAAATGTTATTTACATTTATTGTACATTCATCAACCTATTTTTATTATTACTAATTTACTGTTTGATTACTTGACTTCGGTCACTCAAAAGCGTTTTCGTGTTCATATATACTCAGTACTATTTTGACTAAAAAACAATGTCATATGTTGTAGCATTGAAAACTATTGATCATTTTGATGTTAATGCTACTAATTTTGATTATTATTGTGCATATGATAAAACTAGGATTGAAAGTACCATAAGGTTGTAAACTTATGTGTCTCTTGCATCATAAACTTGGTTTTGATCAAAGTAGAACATGATTGAGTGACATGTACAAACTTTATGCTTCATTTTATTTGATTTAAGGTTTTGATATCATAAACTGCAAAAAGCTAATTAAAACATAAATCTCATTAAGAAAAACATTTTAATAAGCATTTTATTTAAATGGTACGCTCGTTAAATCTCCTTTACTTTGTATATTTTGTAGGTGTAAACATCTGACTTAATGCATACCATGTTGAAAAAGACTACAAGAACGACAAAACTCACTATACAAAGTTTTAATACAATTATGCTTCCCAGATATAATTTTCCGTTAACAAATGTAACGAGTGAGATGAAAAACGTATCGATTTGTCAGCTCTTCGGTGGAATAATTATGAATTAAAACCCAAAGAAAAAAAGAAGAAGATGAAAATCAATAATTAGGTGAGCAATGAAAATACGGTTGCGAGTGCACACAGCATTTATGATACAGTTGTAGGTTTATTAATAGCCAAATTAAATATTGGAGCTGTAGGATGGGAGGCATCCAATCAGAGGCCAACACGTGGAATACAGTTGGTAGGTATTTAGAATATTTTACCCCTTAATTATTTAATTAATTGACATAAATAATAATACACGTAGAGATAGCGGAAAGTTTCATGGTCGGTTGTAACCATTACAACGTACTAATATTTATTTTTGTTCTTATAAGTTGCACGAACTTGAAACTAATGCAATTTATTTAACATGGTAACTAAATGAACGGTGTTGACGTGAATATCAAACACGACGCAATTGTTATGAACGTGATCCAACGCATTTTGTGAGTTCAAACATACACGTTTGACGTGATTCTATCCAACACAGTTGACATAACTCAGATTTTGAATCTCCGCACTTTTGGATCTAAATTGTCCGACTCTAACATACATTTAGGCCTTTCCAGAATGACCCGACTCGTTATTGTCAGCTCTAAGTTTGTCACCAATTACTACAAGCTCGACGCGTTTACATCCCTACCCGTAAACGCCTATGGCTGAAGATGACTAATTCCTGACAACTTGAATACAGTTGGTCCAAAACATAAATTTTCTGATCAAACCAAAATAAATGAAACCAAAGCAGGGCCATATATGTTTCATTAGGTAGGGGTTGACAAAATTACAGCTGTTTATTCATGAATTCGGTTGTAACTTCAGATCCAGATTCAACCCGAAAAACGGGCTTTATCAGCAAATCATAAACCTAAACCTAATTCTAACAACAGTTCAACGAGACAATAAAAATATGGTTGACATTTTATCCTTCGGTAAATAAACCTATGCTTTCATATAGTATAATGAACATATTTTGGCGATGGGCACATTACAAATGCAAATAAACCGAACAAGACTCAAAATTTTGTTGCACGGGAGATAATACCGCTGAATGTGCTACTAACCTCGCCTTTTAAAGTAATTTGTGTCGGGAAATGTCTTGAGCGAGGATGAGAGCTTGTTGGTAGATGAAGTCCCGAGTTTTCTCAGTGTTCAGCTCGCATAAGTTTCAACTAGGATCGTTAACTTGAAGCGACTCTCAAATGGCTCACTCCATTGCCCGTCCCTTGGCTGTAATTGTTTACTAAGGACTGAATGTGTTTAATTTCTTTCGGCATTGACCCGGTTAGGACCTGTTTTCGTAACCAGAAACGGAATCAGAAGTAGGAGAAAGTATCATTGACCAAATTAAAAATCGTTTTTTTTTTTTTAAATCATAGACGAGCAGGTGGTCTTATGTGTTTTAATTTGATTAATGATAATTAGGGTTTATACCTCATAACCGGTTTCTGTGATCAGGACCTCATCTTCGATCCTAATCCCAATGCCTCGATACCTGCATCAAATTTTTAGGATATGAGCAATATAATTATTTATTTTTGAAGACATAAATGGTTGGTATGGCCAATGTATGAGTTAGGAGTAACATTTAATGAACATACATGATTTCATGCCCTCCCGTCTACATCAGGGTACCAAATTTATTACTTGTATGGATTCATGATAGTCTTTTAAGTCGTTAAAAGTTTTGGACTGATTTAGTAAACTGATATTGGGGGGGAAACATGTACAATAATCATTTCCTTACAACAAAGACGGTCATTCAAGAAGGTAGACCAAAAGCAACCACTATTTCTAGATATGTCAATGATAATATAAACACAATGGGTCTTTTCGGATTGCACTGTTTAGGCAACAAGAGAACAAAAGAAAACTAAGCTTAGGGGGCTCGTTAAGGCCCTATGGTTGGTAAGAAATATAGGTAAGCATAAAACAATAATTTATTGAATTAAGCTCAAAAAATACCTGTCTGGGCCGGCAAAGGAGGATGGAATGTAAATTCCTGGCTCAATTGTAATCACCTGATCATTAGCAATTAAATTGTATCAGAACTGTATCATAAACATTGGAGCAGATTTCCCGGTTTATGTGACAGAAGTCACTAAACACGTGCTTCAAAACTTAGAACTTAGAAGGCCGCTACCAATTGCTATATACTCCAAGAAAACTTGCCTATTACCAATCAAATTCAAGTACTTTTAAATGAAAGTTAAGGTGTTCAATGAAAGGGACAACTTACAACACCTGGCTTCAAGGAACAATCATAGCTGGCCACAGAACAATCGTGAACATCCATTCCGAGATAGTGACCTGAACATCATGGAGAAGAAAAATTTGTAATCACTAACGTAACAAGCTTGTATAACAAGGAAAACTGGAATGCGCAATTTGCGATGTTTTGAGAAACCTATAGAAGTTGGATTCAGCTGATGGTAATCACGTAAACTTTTAGTTTCTGTCAATATGCCCAACTCCTTGAGCCCTTTGCACAACATATCAACCTGCAAAATTAAAAAATTACAGGAAGACAACGCTTTATTCATATTTACTACTACTTCAGATTTCATTTAGCTTGTTGAAAGAATGATCACAAGGGCCATTAGCAGGGCTGACAATTTGGACCCCCGAACCAGCGGGAATCTAAAACCCAACCCACATTTTTGCAGGTTCGGGTTGCATAAATAAATGCGGTCAATTTTAGAGTCGAGCAACTCGCATATTTTACACGTCAAACTTGAAATCTGTTCCGCAACCCGCACCTCTTTCGGGTCCGGTTCGAGTCAGGTCTTTCCAATCCAAAAAATGAATTGTCCGCTCTAGTCATTAGCGTAAATGGTGACCCAAATAAGGTATGGATAATTTCTTGTGGCTTGCCAACCCCAAACCCAGATCCTATCGAACCAGTTGCTAAATATGAGAAGAGAACCAATTACGCATTTTATACACACAATGGAAAGACTTGCATCAAGATTTTTCAATGTGTTGCAGAAATTAATTTCATAAGTCGAACCTAGTCGGCGCTACATCTTTTTTCATGCCTTCGAAAGTAGCAAAGTACAGTATGAACGGAAAGGGGGACAGAAAAAGACAATAAAAAATTCCATCATGTAGTTTCTTTCAAAAGACAATTGGATGAAGAAGAAAACCAGAAATATTAGAAAACCCAAAATGTGGATCTCACTTCATACCGAATATTTGTGTATATAGCGAATGCTAGTACCAGGCTTGCAGAGCTCCACACATTCCTTGTTTGTTTGTAATATTAGATCATATAGCTCTTCCTGAATTATGACAACCCAGCAATGACATCATTCATCAGAGTTATATGACAGAAAGAAGATAATGAATACCAACATATATCATTGAACAATTAGTTTCTAGGAGCAATGTCAAGAAATAACTAATGAAAATTATAGAAGTAAAAGGTTGCCAATCCATATGTATCCACACCAAAAATACGAAAGTGAGTTCATGTGTGCATATAATATCATATTCCTAAGACACGTGACAATGATTTATCCCATTGCGCCAAAAGATGTTGTGGTTTCTTGCCTGCCTAGCAAAAGTACTTCACTAAGCATAGCTAGCTTTGTAATTTCTTACAGTTGGATTTTAAAAACTCAATCAAATCAGACCAGGGCTTCTAGACACTGCACCTATCCATAGCACTCTTAAGACTTAACAGCCATGAACTATTTTCTCAATTTCCCCGATCCTTAAAGATGGCCAGCCAACACAACTAACAAGCTTAAACATAAAGATATTGTCACTCGTTACAGATTTTCACCATTCCCTGAATCTACAAAATGAGGTTCAACACTTGCTACAACATATCACCATCCAGAAACAATATAAATCTGATGTTTGGAGAGAGAGAGAGAAGTTGCAGATGTTAGTGCAGTTATTACTTGAGCAGAAGAAAAGCTACCACAGGGTGCCCAAGTGCGTGTAAGATCGCTGACATAGCCATGCAACTCACATCCAACATCCATCAAAACAAGTTCCCCATCTTTGATCTGTAACGGAAATTATAACTTGTTTATCAACATATATTATCCACAGGATTTACTTTATCTACTTCTGTTGATATATCAACTTACAACCATTGACTTACTTTCTGATCATTTCGAGAATAATGTATAACACTAGCATTAGGTCCACCACCAACCACAGGGTTGAATCTGGCAAAGCAAAATAAATTCAAAATCATCATTAAAAAAAATCGAAAATTCAAAGTTGATACTTATTTGATATATTATGTACGAGTACTATCACACACATGCCAAATTTGGGAGCT
>JAYMTG010000978.1:0-10098 GCA_036897565.1 Pelargonium exstipulatum
CTCAATCTAAGTTATTGTTACGTTGAGATATTTGTCTTGATTCTATATATTTAAAAAAAAAACATTGCAATAGACCTAAATATGATATTGGCCAACCTTAGAGTTAGTCAATAAATATGTTTTTATTTTATACGGTAGATCGTTCTAGTTTCACGTCAAACTCTGATGTGATATGAGTCAACAAAAGAATTAGATCTAAATATTTTTACTCAAACGATAGATTGTTATAGTTTCACAATCAATTTAGACTGTGTGTAATATGAACCGAACTTATTTTCATCTGAATACTCGTATGTTGTACAAATCGACCTTGTTAAAATGACTAATATATTGCATTTTAATGAAACAACTCAAACAAACTCTTTGAGACAAACACTAGTAGTGTTAAAAGAGGGCTCATGTGGACCCGCACGCCACGTGGCGAACATACAATTAATTTTGTTTTGTATTGGAGCTAGTTCCAATGTATTTAGTGTCTGGGCATTTTAGTCATTTAATGGCTTTTACCATCTTTAAGCTGTGTTTGGTTAAAAAAGAAAAAGGAAAGGAGCATATAAAGAAAAGGAACATACACTTTCTTTTTTTATTGTTTGGTCTATTGAGGACAATAAATGTCACTTTTTTATTATAAAAATATTTATTCATGTTGTAGGTAGTGCGACAATTTGAATTCTAATTTACGAACACTTGAAAAATATAAATTTACCATATTTTAATTATATTAGATTTGTCTGGAGCACATTTAGGCCGAGTCGGATAAGATAAATTCAAATGAATATGTCCATTCTATGCTTGAAAAGTCAAATCGTAATACGAAATTGCCACTTCCATGTGCGGAGTTCAAATTTTAATATTTTATTAACAAATCGTCTTGATTATTAAAGGAGACGAGGTGCACGACACGAACATATCCCATTATGAGGTGGTTGAAATGTCAGGACAAAATCAACCCTTTTATATAAAAATTAGCGGCGTGATTCAGTGTAATCATCTCGTTCGATTTATGCGACTCCTTTCCGACATAACACGCCATAAAAATTACTATTGTTTTATCTTTAATCGTATGACAAGAAACCCGACTTATTTCGTGCCATTCAATCTACACTAATTGTCAACTTTGCATATAAGTACTCAACTATTGGACCTACAAACACAAAAGACCAAGTTGTAACTATTGGGCCGATTTTGGTTATTGCCAATTTACTAGTAAAGCCCATTCAAATTTCAATTGGACTAGTTCTAATGGCCCGCATAAACCGTCGGAAAGAAAACGCACATATTCTTATTGGATTACTTGTATAAAGGTCGTATTTTGTTACTTAGTGAAATATACTAAGACCGATAACAATTTGACAAAATAATAAAACATAAGTTGTTGTTGTCGTCTCGAAGGATATTGCCAAATTTAGATTTAGTTGTCCCTATAGAATGACATTTTCAAAGTAAATATTGTTTTCATTTTCACAATCACGACATGTCATGCAACAAAATACTAATTTAATTTTAATATGTCAAATGTTCAAAAGAACGACTGACTGTTGCGTAGTTGCTTAGTGTACTGAATTAAAAAAATAATTATAATATTGAAGTGATCAAGGACATTAATTTTTCATTTTTATTTTAAATTATTTATAATTAGTAAAGTGAAAAAAAGTTAAAAAAAACCCTTATCCAATAGAAATTGTAAGGACCAAACTGAAAGATTTAACAAATTACCATACCCATTTCATCATTTCCATGTAACTTCACCTCCAAAAAATGAATTCCATATAAAACCACTCACTTCCACCGGGAAAACGCGAAAAATTCCTACATTTTTCTCCAGTTCCACACTCACGCCGTCGCCGTCGCCGCCGCAGCGACCGGTCTCTGTCTCCGGTCGCCTCCGTGACTTCTCTCTCGATTGCTCTGTCCTTCACACAGATCTCTATCTCCTTCCGATCTCTCAAGCCTCCAATCCTCGACAAATCCAGTACTTTCTCACTCTCGAATCTCTCGTTATCTGTTGTTTACTGTACTTCTGATAGTCATTTTCTGCTCAAAACGGTGTATCTGAGTCGTCAATGTTCGGTAATTAAGCTCAATTTTTTGCATAACCAAATTGTTGAGTTCAAGGTCCGTACGATTTATTTGTCAAACTATCCTGATTTAGATTTTTTTGGGGTGTTTTGCAGCAAAACAATGTTAGTTTACTTGGATTTATTGAGTTCGAGTTGGTAATTTCTTTTATTAGGAAATGGAGTTTTATGTATGGATGTATATAGTTTATTTTTTTGGTATATGCATAGGAGTGTATTTTCAATTATTGAATTTGAGTATTTATTTTAATGATGTGCAATGGAATTCAGTATTGTGTTGTTATTTAGGACATCAAATCATGATTATATACTGTTGACAAAAAAGAGACTCAACCAAGGAGTTAATAGTTGAGACTCGGCTAATGAGCTTTTTTTCCCGAATCCGGTTTCTTTGTGTTTTGGATGAGTCTCAGTTAATAATGGTGTGAGTAAGACTCATTGGTCTCATATACTATTTATGGTAGCGAGGATGTACACACACAGGGGTTTGATGAATTTTATCGGTTTGGCACGGACTTGTTCATTGCCATTGCAATCCAAAACACCACAAGAATAAGATTATTTGTATCACTTTCTTATTTTTCACAGTTTCAATTTTCAAGGTAGAACATGGTTTGTTAGTTCTTTTGCATTTCATTGTGACGTCGAACCCTTGTGCTTTATCTTATGATCGTATTATCAACATTCTTAAAATCTATTCTTGTGCTTTATCTTATGATCTTATCATCAATATCTTATAACTAATGCTACATCATCTTAATTAGGAGGAAGAATCATAATGGAAATACCGTCAAGTGAAAATGCAGAGCACCCTACCATTATTTCCAATGACGTGGCAGAGCACCCTTCCATTATTTCTGATGATCCTGCAGAGGACCCTACCAGTATTTCCAATGATGCTGCAGAGGACTCTACCGTTATTTCCAATGCTGCTGCAGAGGACTCTACTGTTATTTCCAATGATGTTGCAGAGCACCCTACGGCTATTTCTAATGATGCTGTAGAGCACCCTACCGTTATTTCTAATGATGCTGTTGAGCAACCTACCGTTATTTTAAATGAACCTGCAGAGCATCCAACGGTTGTTTCTGATGATGGTGCAGAGCACCTCACTGGTATTTCCGAAGATGATACAGAGCAGCACCCTGCAACTATTTTGAAAGACGCTGATGATCACCATGAAGATATGGTTCATGATGTTTTGAGTCACAGGTATATGCCACTTATCTTTCCAGTTGATTATTTTACTTTAGCCTATGTTCAAGTATTTCGAGGGAACATAAACATCCTCTGATTATTTTAATTTTGACACTTTCTTTTATCATGTGGAGGAACTCGTCGTTTCCTTGCTTTCTTTTAAATTATATGGTCAATGACAAATGTTGCTATGCTGCCTGCTGTACTAATGATACACCAGAAATCAAGTTAGATGAAACTGGGTTTTCCTGTAATGTAATTGGTAGATAGCTAACTGCAGATTTGGAAAACCCATTTACTTGTTTCTGGTTGAGTCTTGTTTTATTACATGTCCTTGGCGATGGCAATAACCTTCTCTCATCTTTTCTGTTACTCGTTAATAAGGCATAGTATTTCTTTTGATATCATCATGTTCCATTAACCTATAAGTTTGATCTCAATTACAGCAAATATGATCCTCTTCTTAAAAAGTCCATTCGTTTACGAATAAGGCCAATTTTTGAAGTTGTCATTGTATATTATTTGAAGGGGCTTCAGAGTTGTGCAAAGGTCTTATTTATTTATTTATTCCCCCCTCAAGTGAATATGTATTCTCACATAAGAGCAGCAAAAGTCTTCCCTTGCTACATTTGATTTCTAATGCACTTATTTTTTCAAGGCCCCTTTCCTAGAACATAGTATCTTCTAATTTTTACTCAACTAGTTCATAACATTAAATGTATATGGTTTTTTATTTTAGTTTATTTGATTTGATTTGCTTTGTATTTTTAATTTATTGAGCTGGTCTTGCATTTTGGATTTTAGAAGCGCGGAAACCAAGCATGAGATTGATGAAGAAGAAGTTAAGCAGACATTGGAAGCCATTGCAGCCACAGGGAAATGTTGGTACGATTGTTTCTCAGCTTTAGACTTTTGTATTTGAGGATTTCCGTTTCCTCTTATTTATGTTACAAATATGAATGATTTTATGTTCTCACTCCATCCGTAAATCATTTATTAATGGAAAACTCATTTTTTCTCACTATATGTTTTGTTTTACACGCGACATTCTCGTATTCTTAGACTCCCCAAATACCCTTACAATCTCAGAAAGATTCTAACCTGATTCTTATTTCACTTCATCTTCTTTCATATTTTTAAATTATCTCTAAATAAGTGAAAATTTTCGGTGTGCATGAAAATTGAAAAATGTCTTTAAGTGTTTTGGAGCATCATAGCTGGGTAGTAATCCATGTTTATTGCCTATTTTTACGTGACAATTATTGCCTTTGCAACCAGAAATTTCACGATAATGAGATTATGTTCGTTGTACCTCAGGCATGATTGGGAAAAGCTAAGAAGCATGCTATCCTTTATGCTGAAGCAGGTATGGACGGCATTTATGTGTCTGGTTTATTCCTCTGTAGTCGGTCTTTTTTTTTTTCTCCTCTTTTTTGCTAAGAATATGGATGATATCATCTGTGGTCTCTGGTTCCCAGTCGATGATTGTACTTACTGTTTCTCCAATTTCTTTAAGGTTCTGTCAGAGTATCCCGAGGCAAAATTTACCACTGAGCAGCAAAGTGTTTCTTCGGCAGAAACCTTTGAGGAGCTGGGGAAGAGGTTGGATGAAGGTATTATTTTGGTTTTTGCTATTACCGGTCTATGAATTTTTGTACTGTTTGTGTTTGTTGTTGGGGGAAGATTTTCAGAATTTGTTTTCCTATGTTGCAGCTCTTTTCAGCTTTGTTGAAGGTCCTCCATTTACTCTGCAGAGGCTTTGCGAGGTAATTTCTTGATTCTATGATTCTCTGTCTACACACAAGTAATTTATGATGTAATAAGTTTTGATTATTTTCCTGGAGTAACAAGAACCAGAATGAAAATAAAAATAATCAAAAAAATATTTTTGATATAAAATTCGACAGGGCTTTCAAGCTATAACATAATTATACTGCAATGTTTCAGTTTGTAAATTGGGACCTGGTGTATATATACATACATATTGTTAGACTATAAAGTTGAAAAAAAAATACTCTAATAGAGATTTGTAGACTAAAAAGATCTCAAGTTCAAATCCTCCGTCGTGAGATTGCATGGGAGGGGTTGTAATAGAGTAAAAAGTTAAAGCTCATCACACCTGAAAAATAATGTCTTTTTATTTGCATTTCTTAGTTTTATGCTACCCTCTCTATTCCAAAATGAGTGTTTTCTCTAAGATTGTTGTCCTGAAACGAGTGTTCAACTTTCTTTTTAGGAAATTAGTTATGCATGAATTACCAATAATATCCTGTATTCCTGTGATATGTTGCCCCTTGAGTTTGTGCAACACATGCACATGGGGTATAAGGGGAAATGTCAAACAATAACCAACTTCTCCTTATTTTTTTCCGAAAATGAATACATACACTTATTTTGGGACGGAGGGATTGGAAACTAATAAGTTTCTTTCTGCTTGTCCAATCTTTAAATCTTTGTTCACTTTGAAAGGCTAAATAGAAGTCTCGATGTAGATGTCTCAATGAAATGTCACTTCCCTCTGATTCTATGTATGTAGAAATTTTTGCGCCTTTTTCATTATCTTCCAGAGTGATTTTCACGGTTTTATGGCTAAACAAAGTTGAATTTCATGCATCAACTGTACTCTAATATTTATTGCCTCCAAGGTTGGTTTTATCGATTCATTACCGGAAGTCTATCCAAAGGTGCAAGAGTGGATCGATGAAGTGATCTTGGAGGAAGGGAACGCTACAATACTCACACTCCTCGCTTGCCTCCTCGCCGTCATATACATTCAGCGTCACCGCAGGAACGCCGCCGCTGTTGCCGCTGAATTGGCCCTTCCACACCACCCGAACGAGATCGGAGTACCGGCACACAATTAACCGACAATGACAATGACAATGACGGTCCTCTGAGGAAAGTTCTATTGTGCGACATTATGTACAGTTTGCTTTGGTTGATTAGTGAAAAGAGGTTTCGTGTTAACGGCACATTGTAGTGTAGAGAATCAATCAACGCTATAGGATGTGTGAGGAGTGACAAATAAATGGTCTCTGCCTCCCTTATTTAGAGGAAAGATGTGTTTTACTTTGATTTATTGCATCAAAATCTCTGTTGTGGAAGATATATGATTGGTTTTTTTGGTCATCTATTGTTTACAGAAAACATGACACCTAATTGATCATTTCTCGTATTCATCTCAATAAATTTACGAGCGTGGAGCAGTTCTAATGAGATGTCCTGATTTAGTTAGTGGCTTACAATTTGAGTCGGAAATTTGGATTCGATCATGCTGGAGCAGGAAACTCAACCCGAAAATATTCAGGTTTGGTTTGGGAAATAGCAAACTTCCGAAGAATTACATGTATGAAAGTACATGGTAATTTACTAGAACCAAATTTACATATATTTCACTTATCCAAAATCTGTCCAAAAATGTTAGTGCCAAGATCTCTACAACAAACGAAAAAAGAATTGCTAAGGATATCATAAACAAAACAACACCAACCATCGTATTGTCATTCATGTTTATCGACATAGAATATGGATACACATCCAATCCATATCAGAAATGGTTTTATTTCTAAACATTCTTCAAATTAACATCAACTCTTTTTCCCAACAATAATTGCAATAGCAAAATTTGGCATACAAAATCATTTTATCACCAAATAGTAAAAACCGATGGTGGCCTGCAAACAAAGAATAAAATTATCTGTTCATTTTGTAAGATATTTTAGGTTATGATGGAACCAGCAAAAAATTGTGTCGGAGATTATGTGCTACAAACTGATTAGTTACTCCACAGCTTTGATCCTTGATGGCTCTCCAACAACGCGCTCCATTCTGGTGTACCAATCGCCGATCCGTGTGTGCTCAACCATATCTTTACCGGACCTCAAGTAACGGATAGGTCTAAGAACCCCAAATACGGCCAGGTCAGCTAGGTTAGGCTTGGAACCACCTGAAATGATAATTATACGAAAAATATATAATTAGATTCATGCAAGCTACCATTCATGTCCATAAAAACAAATAAATAATAGAAGTGTTGTGTGAGTGGGATTGTTTTGCACCAGTGGTGCGACATTTGGGCACCCAAAAGTCCAAACATGGTATACTACTAAAATCCATGTCAGGCACTGTGTGCTTGTATTGTGTTTTGAAAGTAGAGTTAGCAATTAGGACCCGAAGCCGTGGGCACCTTTTATAAAATAGAGCCAGTCAATTTTGGATCGGGTAGGGCAAACCAGCACGAAGCCACACATTCTACATGCAAAACTCGAAACCCACAACCTTTACGGGAGAAAGGGGATTCACAATTAACATGTCTATCAATAACTGCATACCAAGAAACTCCCTGCCATCCAAAGCATCAACCCATGTGTTTGCTGCTTCATACAAGGCTGCACGTTCATCGGTGATGTTGTATTTCTTCTTCAGTTTCTTGGACACAAAATACATAGCAGCAGCTCCAGCATATTTCACAGATATCTTCTCCATGTAGCCGAAATTACCTTCAATCACAAGGAATGTGCAAGTTCTTGTCAGTTCCACACACAAAAGAAAAAAAGTTGAAGTTCCAAGAATCTCCATTTTATGCAGCTCCACGGCCAAAGTAAAATATCAAAGACAAAGACTAATGTTCAATTTTATAACCATTGAAATGGACTGAACTACAACTTGGTTTAGTTTAATGAGTTCTAAATGTGGAAAGCATTACCTTTCCCTAAAAGAGCAATGTATATTGCCAACACAAAACTGAGAAGGGTACATCATGAAGTCCTTCAAAAGATCAAATGATTCTCTATGCATAATACTTAATTTTTTAATTTTGCAGTTGTAGAGGACTAACTCAACTAAAAGCTTAAGTTGATAGTTGACGGTCCAATTTAATTTTTATTCTCTAAATAGTGCTTAGTCCTAAAATTTCCAGTAATCTTTCATCATCTCAGTATGTCTGTCTCAATGATACACTTAAAGGCCTCGTGTATTAGTTTTCTGAAAGAAAATGGCTCTTTGCATGATGTCATTGCTAGATTAATAATCGATGGAAGTGAATGAACTATAAGAAAATCCACATGACTCACCATTGCTTGTAATATAGTCAAAGGATTCAAGAGCCTCAGAAGTATTTCGATATATATTTGGAGATAAGACGTGCACCAAGTGATTATCAACCCACCTACATCACATAACCATTATATCAATCAATATACAAATATGTCGAGAGCTAGATGGAAAAACTAATATCTATAGTATGATCAAATTATGTACAGTAATAATAAATAGACTAACAAAAAGAAAGAAACGTAGAATTTGTCCAAAGAAATAAGCCAATAATGTACAATATGATAAAAATTCTTTGGCAGTGGGTAGGAAAAGTAGGAGGAAACTACTACCGTTAATGTTTTTTTCATTAGGTTCTTCATCTTATGTTTAATCTGAATATTATAGAAGTTTTTTTTTTTCAAACAACAAAACGATGCAAGCAAGAATGAGCATAACTACAGATGAAAAACATACTGGCGCCACTTTTTTTCTTCATCGTCTGCTTCCAAAACTTTCTTGTTTGGGTGAATCTTTTGGCCCATCTTATCAATTATATCTGCACATACCACAATAACCTCACTGTTGTAAGTTTAATACAAAAAAATCCATACAAGAAACCTGTGAAAAGAATCAATTGATGGTCAGGGCTTCAAAAACCTGAAGAGTCAACCAATTGTTCACCGTCGACCACCAATATAGGCACCTTCTTGTAATCCGACCATTTGATCTCTTTCTTACTTAATGGATTGACCTCCACAACTTTGTATGGTATGTCATAGTAGTCCAAGAATGCTGAAATTATAAGGAAAAATCACCACCAACTTGTAGATGAAAGGTAAGAAAATATAATTACACGAAAGAACAAAAATATCCAATTCCCAAACTACTAAATACATAAAGCTTCACTAAATTACAACTTGCTAAGAAGTGTAACAAACAAAATGAAGAAATATGGAAATTAAATTACAACTTGCAAAGAACTGTTGCATAACAAAACGAAGAAAAATGGAAATTACTTCAGTTGCTTACATAAAGGACAAAACTTTCAATTCATTACTACTAAAAGTGTAAAGCTTCACTGAACCACAACTTGCTAGAAACTGTAACATTACAAAAATCTCCAATTCCCCACTACTAATCTACTAAATTACAACTTGCTAAGAAATATGGAAATTACTTCAGTGGCTTACGTGAAGAACAAAACTTTCCGATTCATTACTACTAGACACACAAAGCTTCACTCAATCACAACTTGCCAAGAGCAGTAGCATAACAAATTGAAGAAAAATGCTGGCTCAAGCACAGCAAAATTCTTAAAACCAAATCATTCACTAGCTAATAAATATTTAACAATTTGCAACAAATCAAAGCATTTATGAGATCACCAAACATGCATTACCTTTAACTTTATTGCAAAAGGGGCAAGCTTCGTACTGATAAAGCACCACCTCCTTCGGCACAAGCTCCTGCTTCGGTGGCTCCTTAGCGTAAACCTCCTGCGACGCAGCAACGACGGCGGCAACCGAAATCAAAGCTCCGGAAACCCCGGCCCCGACCGATCCGCTGGAGAAGGAATCGGAAAACGACGATGTCCATTTTCCGCCGGTAGACGAGTTCGCGCTGCTGTACTGCTCCACCAGAAGAAGGCGGTGGTAGACTCCGGCGCTGGAGGATCCGTATCGGGCGGCGGCGAGGCTCCGGGAGACGGAGGAGGCTAAGGTCGAAGCTCTTCTCATGGCGTCGGTGTTGCAGAGAAAATCAGATCTCTCTGGTTGCTTCGTTGAGATTT
>JAYMTG010000979.1:0-10097 GCA_036897565.1 Pelargonium exstipulatum
GTTCTTTGTTTTTTCGTTGTTTTTTTTTTTTTTTTTTTTTTTTTTGTATAATGTATGTTCTATAGGAAAAGTTTTTGTTTCCTCTCTAGAATTGTAGTAGTGACTGTTAGTTCTGACATTTTTGTTGTAGAGCCACATTGTAGTCTCTGAGTTTGTGTTTACCCAAATTTTAATATTGAGTGTTTGGGCAAACTTGGCTAAGGACTCTGAAAATTTTAAGCTATTCATGCACATTGTGGAGATTAGAGCCTATAATGTAAATATGGTAGGTCTGATATTATCTTGTTGAGCAATGCAGGACACTTGAAGTGCATATTGCTGTGGTTATCTATCTTCTCTTGTGAGGATCAGCATGGGAAAGGGTCTAAGGCTTTATCTCATTGTGCATTTGTGAATCGGGATGTTATTGGTTGGGAAGAAGTTGATTGGATGGGTAAACATGGGCAGTCAGTTCATCTGTAATGCTTGCTACAAAACCACGTTACTTCCATCATTATGGATATGTAGCGGAATGTGGAAAGTTTCCTTGAAAATGTGCCCGAGTGTAGGTCTTGAGAGTTTGCTGATTCTCGGAATATGAGTAGCAATTTGGTTGTTTGGGGTTGCAGGCTCCGCGCTTGTGCATTGAACTATCGCTGCCTCAACATTTTCAGTTTATGCTATACACTTGCAATGGTGTTCTTGAGCAAGCTCAAGTTCTTGTGTTGCCTACCAAAAAAGGTCTGTTGAGTCACAGCATAGTTCTGAGACTTGGTTCATCAACACACATTCCTTAAAAACAAAAACAAAAAATACTTGTTGGTTTAATGTATTGAGAGGTTGTAGATGATTTTCTTATGGTGGAATTTTCCCCTTCATACCATTCTTGAAGAGAGGGAAATCTGTGGGTTTTTTTTTATTTAGGAATTGTAACAATTTGACCCAAAAATGGAACCTAAAGATTTTGTTACTCTTCTTGGCTTGAGATTGTGTTTCCTAAGGTTTGTGGATATAAATCTATTGATCAGTACCCCTAATTAGACCAGGGAAATCTATTGAGGGAAATGGTGAAATTATCTAATTAGACCAGGGTCATATTGTCTATGTAGACTAGATTAGAGTGAAGAGTGATACTGATTTGCAAATTGTAACTTTCTTGTCTTTTGGTATCCTTCTATCTAAATGACCCATCTAACCAGTTTGATGGATTTTTCTTTTCATAATTGTTTTTGAATCATTCTCTGGTTCTTTTTGTGTTTGTGTGTGCGTCCATCTTGTAGCAGTGTTTATCAAAATGTTGCTCATTGAGTAGATCCATGCAAGGCCATAAGGGGTTAACTATTTGTTCAAAGGGTTTCCTAACCTTCGAAGTATATATATTTCTTCACTTACCTGAATACATCTCAATCCTTGCTTGTCCGCATGGCTGAAGCGAGCTTCTTCAACCTGAATCTACGTGGTGCATTCTTTGATGGTAGGTTTCACATCTTCATCGAATAGTTGAAATCTCTGTTTTGAATTTGATACTATCTTATTTAGGTTTATGACATATTTTCATGTATTAATTGATTTACTCGCTTTTCTTCTTGTTCCGGCCTCTTTGATTCAATAATAAGAAGTTTATTAACATGGTGATTATTGTTTTCTGTTCAGTGACTACATTGAATGGTTCAAGGACTAAACTATAGGAGGGCAAAGTCTTTCCAATGACAGATACCCTAACAAATCTTCCGATGGATGAGAGCAGTGAAATGGTGCTAAGAGAGGTAATTATATTTCCAGATTTCGTTTTCCTCCATTTCATAGTTCATACCAGATGATGCAAAGTGCAATCGGCATTGCAATATTGCTCCGCGTGATCACAAGACAAACAGGCCGGAATGTAGCATTCATTATATTGCAATATAAGATTGTAAAGCTTGGCTGTTGAAGAACAGTACAAACCTTTTTTCTGCTAGGGTTCTAAAACAATCATCCCATTTCCCTGTTTTATATCACCATTATCATCATCGCGGTCTAGTGTTAATAGGTAATCATGTAATATTATACCCAAACCTGCACATTGTATTATTGTTGAAGTTGCTGTTCACTCCTTTGACTGATTTAAGTTTTCTGTAAACATATCGCTGTTGGTCTGTCTAATATGTTATTCTGAAAATTAGACTCGCATAAGAAAGCAAAAACAAAATAAGATTTTAACTGAGATAGTCAGATAGAAACAGCTTAATTATTTATAGTACAATATGAAAACACAATACTTCCTCAAATTTACAAGTACATTGTGTCAGTACACAGTTTTCACCTAGATAAGAACCAAGTGAATTAGTGAGCACAATAGATGTGCTAACAGTTCAAGATCTCATATAGCTTCCACGCCAGTCGTCTCTAAAGCTGCACCTTCAACGTCTTGAAGTCCTGGACAAGAGGAAGATCAATTCATTGTTTAGCGGTTTTCTGTATGTTTGCTCTCAGATTATTATCATGCAAGAATCATAGCAAATGCTAGACCATTACAGGTGTTTTAATGGCAAAAAGACCTACTTCAGATATACCAATGAAGGCAAAAAAGTGCACGATAAGATGTTCCAAGAAATAGAATGTCTCATTGCGCGACTATGCATGTTTGTAAGGGCACATCACTCTCTAAAAATAGAGAGCCTAAGTTTTCTAGATGCAACCATCTGACAACTTGCAGAGAAAAATGTGTTTTTACAAAAACAAAATGAAGACGTCCACAGGAAACTACATTAGACTTCACATGAAAGACATCTTTATTTATTTACTGATACTCTCGTATTCTCGAGCAGAAAATAAGTAACTCCAATTTGTGCAGCTTATCAACTGTAGGATTGCTGGACAATTCTGCAATGGGTTCAGTGACGAGCAAAGTCACAGCTTCCCACAAAAATGATAATCCACCTCTTGATTAACCAATAAGAAAAATCACCAATGATATTATCGCTACGATATGCAGCAAGAGACTATGGAAATTAGGTGCTCCTGTAACCTCAGAAGGAAACACAGTGGGTCACCCATAAGACAATGGCTGTGAAACAAGGTTAATTGCAATAAAAAAGAACATGCTCATAGTTGGACTAATCTAAGATGAAAAGCTCGTTCTCATCGATAAAAGTGGAGAGAACACTATTATATTCCTGAATGCAGATATATTGCTTGCACTTGTCATCTAGTAGGTAATAAATAGATCTACCCCAAATATTGACCTGATCAACCTAAAACAAATCCTTTGTAAACAATATGCCAGAAACTTCACCATATTTGATATTTTTCACGTTATGAATTCTATTTGTCTAATTGTAGTAGCCTATCAATGATTTTTTATCTAATCGTAGTAGTGATGATGACAGATTCAGTAGAAGGAACTTGCCTGATGAGACATAGGCAGGCAAGCTGACATAACTGGGGCATGAGCTTTTAGAAGAATACATGTCGTACTGATTGCTAGATCCAATTACACAATCCCGAGGCTGTAATAAGAAAAACCATACTAAACTTGTCAATTTTCTAGATGAAATATATCAACACAGGCAATATAATGCATAACTGTTCAATCTACAAGGTTCAATTCAAATACTATGCATTTCTCTAGGTTAAAAGCATTGCAATCTGGATATGTTAATGCGAAGTCAAAGTAAAGTAGAAGGTTGCTTAACCTTGAAATCCTTATAGAAGCATAAACGAAGTTCCTCCACGGCACCTTTTGAGCAAATCAATTGTGGGGTTGCATGGAAAGCATTCTGAATGGCAGAAACAATACCTCCAAGAGGATACTTTTCAGTGTTAGATGGCACGTAACCAGCTTCATTCAGTACTTTCTGCATTAAATGTTGCACAGACCAATTAATGATAAACTCCATATGTTTCATATAAAAGTAACCAGTCTAGACAAAATATATTGGATTCTAGGAATTATTGGTTAGAAATAATGGCCACAATATTTCAACAACGAGACTAATGCAACTAGGAAAAACAAAGAGATAGGTTCCTATCCAGACACCCGACTTTACCATGCTATCAGTTCAAGGTTCCATCCACTGTAAACAATATTAAATGCAGCAGTATGAAATGCATAAAAGGCTTTGAGTTGATGTGCAAAGCAACTTCCTGAAATCTCACCGTGACATTATATTTGAAATAGACATTCAAGGTTATCAAGAAGTAACTATATATATCGTGAGCTACTGGAGAAGAACAGGTCCCATGCTTCTCTGCAATAAAACAAAGAAATGAGAAGGTAGCGTAATACAAATATATATGTGTGTGTGTGTGTGTGTCACTGTGTATAATATAGATCACACTTGCAAGCCTTTTGGACCCATCATCTGACAATCTAACCCCCTAAGTGAAAATTTCATCTAATATTGGTTAAAGCATGCAGATCACAAGGTGCGCATGTGAAAGCATCTCTATCCAATCAATTTTAAGTTTTAACCTTTCTGGATCTATGCTATTCTAAGCAGATATCACATGCCAACTTTAATTATTTATAAAAATTTACCATCTCTAACCAGTTTAAATCTGACAATGAGTGCCATTAGTAAACAATTACTACAAAGTATAAACACTCGTTAGACACTGACAAAGTGTTGAAGTGTGTTTCCTAGAATATGCCAGCCTTAGTTAAGCTGACCTTTTTCACAAAGCTAGCTACTTGTCATGATTTTCATTCTTTGTGTTAACAGTTCATCAAGGGGGTAGACTTCTCAACGTGCTTTAGTATTTTTATATTTTTCATTAAACTTTGGATAAATGTAGAGGCAACATATGCCTGGCTAAATTGTGACCAATCAGAGCTAAATTTTTAAGTAAAAAAAATGCAAACAAGAAACACACTGTGGAAATCATAGCATGTTAAAAGAGCAAAAGGTGATGATGATTACCCCACTGGCAATGCAGATCAACCGATTCAGCCATCATAGAAACACCAGAAATAGGTAATATTAGTCCTGTATTAATTTAAAGAAATATTTAGCACAAACTTAATATATGATTGATATACCTCATGACCCCAAAATGACCCTTTTCCTCCATGGCAAGATGACGGTGAACCACAGCTTAAAGATGGCCAATACTTGTCAAGAGAATCTTGTAACGGTGCGAGCTGCAAGTTAAGCAAAGCAATGGGGGTAAGGAAGAGTGGTAAGGAACCAATCGACAAATCAAACCAATACATAATATTATAAATTCATGTTGCTGAACATGTTTCTAAATATATCGTAGTTGTTAATCTTTACTCCAACATAAGAGATTGAGCTAAATGGAGGCCCCAACTAGTATATCAAGTGGTTTCAAACACCACATATGATCAATTTCTAATACTTCAGCTCTCCCCCTTGCATGAAAGCGAGACAACATAATGGACGTTACAAGTGAACCAAAAATTAGCAAGGAGACAATAGGCAAATACCCAAGACAAAAGTGTTCTGATACCATATCTAACTTTCCTCCAAGCTAAAAGCTTAGGCTATTAGATGGAGGGTCAAACTAGTGTATCCTAAAATACTCAAAGTCCACACACTTTCAGTGTGAAATACTTTTACGGTAGTAAACTTGAAGTCAATGCTACAGATACATGAAAAGATAAAGGAAGTGATAACTGTTAATTATGTCTAATGCATATCATCATAATGAAAAGAAAAAGAAAAAGAGAACACTTGAATAATTTGATTGTTTTCTGAATGGCAGATAAAAATTGTAGAAATGGGTGCCGGTGCCCTACATAAATCCTACAATATTGCAAAACTTGGCATACTTTCAAGCACACATGCAACAAAGGAACTTTTCAATTGTGACTCATTCAAAATACATGTGGTTTGCAAAACTGAGGTTATTAAGTTGTCTGAAGTTTCATAACCTTGTGGGATCTATCTCTTGATTCCACTATACACACTTATCCAAAACCATTCTTTCTAATGTTTTTTATTTGCCTTTCTGATCTGCATCCTACATATCTAAAGCTCCATCATTAGCCCCCCATATGACACAACATAAGTAACTGAAAGGAAAATAAATGTTGATCAGACGAGATGAAAAATACCTCTTTTGGATCAAATCTAGTATCGGTACAACAGGCAGGCCAGGTCCCATCATTATAGTCAGGCCACAGTCCATCTGCCACATGCATATAGAATCCAATTTAGCACATACTCAGCACGCCAGTAAAATTTCATGAGAAATAGCAAGTAGCCACTGAAAACGAACAGTTTTTAGACAGAAACTAGTAACCAAACCACTTCTAAACTCTTCAGCTAATAGAACAAATACATGGGTCGGATACTCAAACTAGTATTGTTAAAAACCCCATATGTACAGACTTAAACTTACGGATAGTAAATTCTGTCGGAGCATTGGAGCTGAAAAGGAAACATAAAATAAAATTAATGTATGTAAATTTCTGTAGTAAGAATAGTCAAACCATACGCACAACTAGCACCATCAAAATCATCACTTGCATGTTGTAAATAACAAGAAAACAATGCAATAATGACATAACACCACCCAGGGAAAGGCAAATCTATCCGAGTCAACGTTATCATCATAGCATAAACTAATACTAGTATATAATTAGTTCAGCATCCCCCACAAAGCAATACTGTTTAGAGCAATTTTTTAGTAAAAGCCTACTCAAATAATAAGCTGAAAAAGAGGCCAAATCAGCAATCATGCTAAATGATTTACAGGATGCTATAAGTAGCTGGTTCAGAACTCAGATGAGCACCAATAAATCTTAGTATGATAAAATACAATTATGGATAAAGATACTAATATTATTATGAGTTATGACATATACATTATACTGATCCTAAAATCAAATATGAAACAAGCACAATAAATTCATGAACTTAACAATTATTTTCCATTTCTGATTGAAATAGTAAGTAACTTTTATATATATATAATCAACTGTGTCATACTCTAAATCAGCTGAAAATTTCAACACAGCATCAATAAGCAACTAAAACTCAACACAAACCCAAACACTGAGACAGCTTCGAATTCCAAAAAACTAGGAGTAAAGTCAACGGAAATTAATGAAAACGGGACGATTTTACCCTCGGCAGCAAGCATTGTTGGAGCAGCAATGGCGAGTCCGCCGGCAGAAAGTGCCTGGCCATTGAAGAGCTAAGGCGAAGTAATCGAACTCTCTCTGTCCACTTACCTCTCTGTTTTCATAACTATGAGCCTCGATGCTGTTGCAGAGCGAGCCTACGGTGATCATCAAGGTCGCGACAATCACCGGCAGAACATTGAGAATCGCCGGCGCGGATTGTGGAGCCATTGCTGTCTGTTCTTTAACAGATCTTCGTTGATGAATGTTTGTTGGGAAATTGGATTTTGAAGATGAGATTGCGAAGAGAGGTGTGTGGGAGATTCGGGAAGGATATACCAGTCATTACGCAACTGTGAGTAGCTGAGTTTCAGACGTTTGTTGATGATGACGTGGCCATTGCTGTCCGGTCCCAATCTTGACTGTTTGTGGCGTTGTGATGGGCCCGCAGTCCCATCCTTGACCCATGTTGGCCCAAAATCTATGGAATTGGACCAGTTGTAGTGCCCATGTTGGACCTATGTTTCAAACCTTTGGATCGAAGAGAGTGATTGGATGAGCCAGGCCCAACTTTACAAAATAGATTGACAAATACTGGTCTAGGCCAGTTGATAACAAGTTGACTTGTCTAAACGACAACGTACAGAGTCCGCCGAGCTAGCTGGGAGATAGTTTGGCGGGTCCCACTAATCAAACGGTTATGCGCTATCCAGAAATGAACACATGCTCACATTCACAAATCACAATCACAATCACAGCATGTAATAAATCGCCTCTGCGTGCTCTCTCTCTCTCTCATCCCCCAAGAATAAACCCAGCCCAGACCAGACCCACAAACACACAGAGACCAAAAAGCCTGAAACTTGAGAGAAGAGAAAAAATAGAAACTTGTCTATTCCTTCGAAAACCCAAACCCTAGACCACTACTTCGCTTTCACACCCCCCATTTCTCTCTCCTACATTCCCTGATCCGTCAAATCCACTCTTTTTCCACTCCAATTCCTTCCCCAACACTCGTCTTCCAATCCAATTCCACGCCAAATCTCCCGGAACGAAGCTCCAATTTCTCCGCAACTTGCCAATTCCCAGGTCGATTTTCCATTCGCACACGTCACTCGCCTCGTATTTTGTCGAGTCTCGCACTTGTTGCTGCAAAGTAATGGAATTCGATTTTGCTTCTTATGTTGAGCTTTTGTTTTTGTAGAGGGTATATACAGAGGGTGGGGTTCGGGGGATTCCTTTTTGCTCGACCGTTTAGTCGGAGAAGTACCAGGAACGACGGAAGAGGAATTCGAGTTCGAATTTCTTGTTTTTGTTCTTGTGTTTCTTGGTTCCACATGGTACAAAGATACGTGCTTGACTGGACCAACTCTACTTATTTAGTAGGTTCACTGTATTGCTGTGGAGGAACTCAAATTCCAATACCAAACAGTGACTTAACAGTGTGGTTGAATTGGAACATCAGAATATGTCAATTATGAGAAGTTACATTCAAGACTATGACACTCGAAAAATGGACATTTATAAGAATACGAGCAGTTTATATAATAGATTTTGATAAACGGGAATAGTCAAATAGTTCTTGATGGTTGTTTTGGGGAGAACCAGCTAACTTCATGCTCGAATGACATTTCACCTACAACTTTATGTTAATTTTTTAACATCGGTTGGTTCACTCCACTTAGTTCCATTCGAGTTACATCCTCGTCATGGATAGATTACTCATGGTCGAGTCCAAAGGCAGTGCAAATTGTGTCGTGAAGTCTCAAATTTACTGTAAGTCATTAGTCTGAGCGATCACTAGTGTGGTCTCTCATTTTGATGATCTAAGTCTTATAGTTTATGAAACATGAACTAGGTTGATCTATTGAATGAATTGTTCTTATGACATGAACTATGTTGTATGCTGAAAATTAAGTGTGAAAATATTGAATTGAAATGTACTTGCTAGACAAGGTGACTTAGTAACATTACCTTCGGTACTAGGTCACGTTACTATGTCTCGATTATAGATACACCAAGAGTAGCCAATTTAAGGAACATAACTCTATCGATGCTTTGTACACATAATGAGAGAAGTAAATGCTTGTCTCAAGAAGACTCTTTTTCGCTATAATTTATTTGTTTGATCTATCTTCACTGTTATGTTATTCTTTTTGCTAATCTAATTCTTATGGGCATGAATTGCCCGTATCTACATGTTCAATTGTTTCTCATTTGACAAAATGTAGTAAGGTAAGATTGAGATTATAATGTATATTATTTCGTACAAAAGAAAATGATGAGTACAACGCATGCGCCATAATGTTATCGTTTAAATAGTGTGACGATATTGAATTTAACTGTACTTGCAAGACTAGGTGTCTTAGTAACATTACCTTAGATAGTATCTCTTATTATTATTGTGGGTATCAAAAGATTCCCAAGAAGAGCAAGTTTTATGAAAAAATAAGTCTACTAATGCATTGTAGCCATAAAAAGAAAATGGAGATAGGGTTGTAAATGCAAGAATTATTGGTTGGTACTTGGTAAAGTGGTGAACATGAGGCCTTGGGTCCTATTTCTATTTTGGGTAAAAGAAATTGTAACTCTATGGCACATATGCTTATGTCAATAGTCTATTTTTGGAAATGAATAAAGGCTCTATAGCACTTCACATGTGAATGATAAAGCAAAGCATGAGCTATGAGTAAATTCTTGTTCTCATGGACACACATATTGCAACAATAATTGTGACACTTTGTGAGATCAAATGAACCTGACAAGATTGTGGACACTTCAAGTGCAGGCGTGACCTTAAAATAAGGAGGGTGTGGGGCATTTGATTTGAATGCATCAATCTCAGGGTCAGACGCAATCTCTGAGGTACTTATTGCGTTTTTTTAATTTTATTTTATTATTATTTTTGAACGCTTCATTGGTAGGTTATTGAGTTTATGTAGAACGTTAGGACTTAAATTTGAGTTTGAATGAATCGCTTTAGTGTTTTAAACGGGAAATTAAACGTTTTTTAAACATTGAGTCCGATGTTTTAGACATTTTTTTTTAG
>JAYMTG010000980.1:0-10095 GCA_036897565.1 Pelargonium exstipulatum
AATGAGGTGTCATCATCTTATTAGTTTAACTGATATAACTTTATATCAGTTAACTAATATACATTATACCTATTTTTATTTTAATCTACATCTATAGTAAGAAAAATATTGGTCACTTTTGTTTGTGTGGTGAAAATATTGTTTGAAAATTCGCAAATTTGTAAAACAAATTTAGTATTTAATGCTCACCTAGTTTTTACGTGGCTTGAAAGAGGGAAAATGTTTATAGAGAATAAATGACTTGTTGAGACGTCATCATGACACGTCAAATACAACATTCTCGTGTGCATGCCGCTTAAAATAAAACTTGTGCAAAATAATTTTAGTTGTGAATAATGAAAACTAAAACAATATGATGACGTGACATGCAAACGTCGACTTCGTATTAGACTTATCTGACGTGTCGAGCTCAAAAATAGTATATTGAGTTTATAATATAAAAGTAGAATTATTTTATAATTGTTCATGTGATTCTATATTGAATTTTGGTATACTTCCAAATAGATATAAAATAACGAGGCGCGAAAATATTATTTTATAAACCATTAAGCGAGAGAAAATCAAATTTTACTATGCATTTCTATTGAAATTTTCAATATTTTGGTTCTATGTTTATGCTATTTTACGCCACGCACGAAGTAAAACATTTTACTTTAATAAACATTTGAAGTAGACAATACAAACAAAGCCCTTAGCGAATCGTTACGCTGATAAACCTAACAAACTTTGACCCATATTCTTTGTTATCATGTATATTATACTAAAAATTGTAAATCAAATAATTATTGATGATGCATGAAAATTTATGAACTTAACGGACAATCACTATGTGACACATGTACATCGACATTCATGTCAGGTGGTCATACATGAGATAAAGTATGAAGAGGTGGACAACCAATCATCATACATACGTTAGCCTCATGACGTGATACATAAGACATATCGTGAGTGCACCCTGGGTGGTACGATCACCCACACTAATTTACATGACCAAATAAGAAGTCCAACGTTATCAGTAATTTAACAAGGTTAAGTATGGGATATACTAGAAAAGTTAAGTAAATACTAGGTTATATACAAACTAAGATTTAAGTACACACGAAAATTTATGCGCCATAGAATGGACTAATACATACGTGTCAAAGCTTGCAACATGACTTCTATGTCGAAGGAGTAGGTAAAGGTGTTCCACCATCCAAGAGAATAACATATTGGTATGCTCGCCAAACAGCCAAGTCGACTACCTGCAACACGCCGTCCTATGTTCAACATCAAAGATATATGGGTGAATGTGACATCACCATGACGCTATTGCAATGATGATACTATCATTTAATGAGAATCAAGAATAACATCATCACCCACTGTGAGTATATATACTCTCTCATTAGATAGAGAAAGAGTTGGATCTTTCTTCTCTCATTATCTACATTATATTTGTTGTGCATGCTCTGAATTTATGGGAGAGATTTTTACCCTCACATTCGAGGTGAATTTCAGAGCATCGATACTAGTCTTCACTTAACGTATTTGCTCTTCCATCTGAGGTTCTAGATAGAGAGAATTGGAGTTCTAGATCCTAAATTGTGTATAAATCATCAAGAGAAACAATTTGTGGAATTAACTTAGTCTTTTCAAGTGAATCAAATTAGTTTCATCCTCAAGAATAATTCGTATACTAGTTTGTTTTCATCGTTTGTTCCTAAAGACATTCATCATCCTTCGAAGATTTTCACTAAGTGTTGAAAGTCTCAATCCAAATCATTCTCACACGTAAAACAACAAGACAACCATAAACTTTGTAAATTATTTTCGTCAGCCAGTTTCTACACTTTTTATTCACCACTCCACATCAATAAGCTATATTATTCATTGTCTATTCCAATAGAAACATGGTAATATGGAATACAATATTTTCAAACAAGAGTGCTTGAGTCAAGATAATATACAAATACCTATAACTTTATTCAAACCATTAATCAAGGTAACAATAAAAGCTACTAATAAAATAAAAAGAATACATGGCATTGGATTACATAAACATACAATTTCATCATCTGTGTGAGTATATACACATGTTAAAAGTGATTAAGAAATTATTTGGCTCTGTCAAAATTGGTCTCCTCTGTGGAAGCAATCCCATCAACATTCATCTTTTTCCAATTACCAATTGTGCAACTGAGAGGCAATGCTTTTTACCACAGGGTGGTATTCGGTGTGCATGTGTTTTCGAGCTTTTTCTGAACCAGGTTGGTCAAGCCACTCGTCATATAACCTTTTCACAATAGGATTCTCAAAAGGATCAGCTGCTAAAACCTGCATAGCATTCACAGAGTCAAGGATAGAAGAAAAGATTAAGGTGGGATCAGTACAAGTTAACCGTTTAACAAAACATAAGGCGTCACTATTTGCTAACATAGTAGCTAAAAATCAAGAGATAATGCTCCAAGTAGTTCGCACAATTTCACTTCCATCATATATGCACAGCCTTGATGGTGCATTAACATTCCATCAATATGCCAAAACAATGCTATTAATGGTTACTGAGGAACTGCCCATCAAAAGATTACTCATGGCGTGGCAAAACCATCAAATAACTAAATTGGCAAGATATATTTCACCAATATCCTTCAATTGTACAAAAGGTTTTAGTACAAAACAAGGTTGAGATATTAGCTGGAGTAATGACAGGCAATGAAAGAAAAGGGAGTTGAATCAAAGTTGTATTTTAACTTTAGTCGTGAGGTAGGGAGGGAAAGAGATTACCTCTAACGTGTACAAATGATCGGGGTCACAGTCATTATCCATTATCCAAATATTCACAGTTATAAATTAGGGCTTTCTTCCTACATATATATAGCTTATACAACACATAATAGGACAGACAATTTAAGACATACTACAATATGTGATTTAATTTTAGTATAACCCAGCAACACCGCTAGTGTGTCAAAAAGTGCAAGCCAGGTCCAGATAAACACTTACATTTTCCATATAAGCAGTCTCTAACGACTGAATCAAATCTTTTGCAGACTGCCCTGGATTTGGCTTGATCTGACCACCACCATTCAAGCAACCTATTTAACCAATCTCTGCATCAGTTTGATATAAGAAGTTTGACTACACTAAAATAATATACCACAATTCCAACAAACAAGAAATACCTGAAGGGCAAGCCATGATCTCCACGAAATGATAATCACATTTGCCAATTTTAATTTTCCTGACAATATTTTGAAGGTTCCGGAAGCCATAACACAGAGCAAACTTCAACACGGTTTTTCCCTCAACCTACATTAAAGAAACAGCGTGATATTTTCAAACATGACATGAATCGGGACATGAAATATAAAGAACTGCTCCCTGGAAATATAGAGGCATTTAAAATACTCTTTAATAGAGATGAAAGTTTTTTTTTTTTTATCAGCAAGCGTACAAACACCGAGACTCGAACTTGAGACCTCAAGGAATCAATTGAAATCAACCACTTGTCCTACTAAATGTTTGTAAATGGAAAAGGTGGATCATAACACAAGGTACTCCTAAATAACATGTACCTCAAGTAAATTATCTAACTGAACATGATACAGTCAAAACAGTAATTCCCATAACAAAGAACACAAATTGAACCATTCCTGCTCAGTAGAAACACTAGAAATTAACCAGTTGACTTGTCAAGTTCTACTTGCAACTCCAGTTGCACACCTTATTGCCTATACAAGTAAGGGAGACTCTAGGAAGCGTGGAAGTGAACTTACTTCCAAAGTTATTTCTTGTAAATCTGAATTTCTAATTATTTTGAAGTCCAGAGGACCTTCAACTTCTCTTCTAAATAGTATCTTTGCAGCATAACGGAAAATTGTGTCTGCATAACCTCCAGAGCTTCCACGAACCCCATAAAGCTTTCCATCCTCATCAACATTTGTTAACCTGCAAGAAGTACAAAGCACATTTCACATCTTAACTCGTGATACTGGAAGCTCTTAGTGAAAGAGCTGTGATTCTTACATATTATCGAAAGAAGATTCCTCTAAGGCTTTAAAGTCCACAGCTTTTAACTGCAATTATTTGTTCAAAAAGCTAAAAGAATTATCTACACCATCATTAACACATATACAAAAGAATAATAAAGAAGCATTGGTTCCATATGAATATTGGTGCAATTATAATGAACAAAAGCTCTGGTCTCACCTTTATCAAATCTAGAACTTCCCCAGATGTCAAAACTGAATCTACCTCCATAACCCTATGCCCTTCTCTCTCATTGGGTTCACCTTCAGAGTCTGCTTGGAATACAAAGTCTTCCCTTGCAGCCTCAAGCTTCTTATCGTATCAGTGCATAACAGTAACATTATAAATATCACCTGACCTATTCAAAAAGCATCCCACAACACTTCAAATTTCCTGTTCTTTCTAACTCGTGCATACATCTCACTGAAATACAGTTATAAGCACCATATGCTATCAATTGAAGACTAACTATGTCAATAGTCATGCTTGAATTTAGAAATGACTTTATAAGTGAATTTAGTTTGGATTAAAGAAAGAGATAGGTGAATACTACAATTATACGAGGAAAAACTTTGACTAATGATCACCACCTTTGCTTAGAGTCATGTAAACTGTAGGTGCATTATACAACAAAATATTGCATTGGAATTGAAACGCCTTCACTTATTTTGGAAGGATGAAAATTATTTTGTTACAGATATAGATACTTTCAATTAAAAACTTCACAAAATAGCATAACTTATATACATTATTTCTGGTTAATCCGTTAATGTATAAACCCTGAGCAAGATGTGCTTCGCAGTTCACATCATAATGCAAAACTATGATTTACATACAACCAGAATGATATGTGTACTACCTGAGACCCATCTTTCCACATATATTATGCTTAATGGCAACTCCAATTGTTTGCTGGGGGCTCTTCACTGATGAAAGATAAGGCAATATATAGGATCCTTGTGTCTTTTCAGCATAGCAAATCCAACCTGTTATGCACAAATATTTTCTTATATATTATCAAAATGTGTTACAACTTAGACAACACCATTTAGAGCTCAGATTTGAGCAGCCTCAGGTGTAGTGTATATGCGTGCTTTCTCTTTGGTGGTGAACGGGGAAACTGGCAAACACAATAGAATACCATACCAGGGCACGCTGATGAAAGCATGGGCAGCGAAATATGTCTTTCACCACCAGTTGATAGACTTTGTTTATACCGCATGATGAATTCATTACATGCTTCAATAAGTGTCAAGTCTCTACTACAACTTGTATCAAAAACAGCCTTTACTCCCAAGGACTTGAAGAAAGTAGTGAGTTTCTTGAAAACCTGATAATTTAAAGTGGTTACTTGTAGAGATTAGTAATTCTAGCATTATACCACTGTAATCATGGAGAGCATACTTGGTGGTAACTTGACATAAGGAAAATGCTAGTTACATACAGGTAAGACGGCTTCAGCATCACTGTTGAGAATCAAGATTGAGATATAGAGAACAAGCAAAACAAAACAATTACAAGTTGCAATAAGTCGATTTTCACCTGAAGAGGAGAGATCCCAAAGTGAACTGCAAGAGAAGCTCTTGATTGGGGTGAGACGGATACAATGACAACCTTCACATTATAAATATTAGAAAGAAACTCATCCAAGCTTTGTTTCTCGAGCATAACAGTCTCTGCTGATGTTACACACCCGCTGCGTCGTCACAAGAAATCATGTCATATGCCTTGTATCAGAAGATAAAGCTGAAAAGCAGCTCAAAGCTTAGGATTCACTACAGCTATTAAAGAGACGAGTTGTTGTTCCTGAGACCAGAGATGTACATAGAAAGGAGAGACTGCAAGTGGTCAATGGAAACTAATCACCCGAAAGCAACAACCCCAGGGTTTAGGGTGAAAAGATTCAAATCCTAAGGATTCAATTCAACCAAATTAAGAGAATTAGGATAGAAACAAGAAAGCTTCTCAGGGCAGCAAAATTGTTCCTTGAAGGTACAGATTAAATTTGTGTTTCCATTTTCCATTACACGAAGAGGTGAAGTAGTTTATAGGAGAGCTTGGAACATCCCTCCAGCTCCAAGCATAGGCTCATATAGATGGTTAACATCATTAACTCTAGATACATTCCCTTAGCTAGAGACATTAACTTAATGACCCATTAGACTCTCAATTAATGGCTCATGAATTTAATAATAGTCCCACTAGTATGTAACTAAGAAAATGGCATTAGAAAAACAAAATTCTGCGTGGCAATCTAGCAATAATTAGGAGCAGTGAGAGTCATACCTGCAAGCTAAACAATCTTTGAGTGAAATTTTAACAGGTTCTGATTTCGCAGCTACAACCTTTAAGAGAAAATAAAAGTAATGAAACACAGAAACAAAGAACAGGGCAACAAATTTTAGCTAAAGACTGCTCCAATTCCTTCACAGCACACACCATTTGAACTTAATTTGGTTTAAAACTGAATTCCAAATCGTATAATCGTCAAAGAAACCAATCAACAACGTTGCACAAATGAACTTGGCTTTATAAAACATAGAAAAGGCCCTAAAAAGCATACCTTAGCTTTAGCATGGTTTGTGACAGTGGGGGTGGGAGAGGAGGAAAAAGAAGAGGAGGAGGTGGGTTTGTAACCAAGAGCGCAAGCTTGAGATGGAGCGATGAAGTCGTTGAGGTCTCCGATTCTCAGTGTCGGCGAGAACTTCTCCGACATCTCTCTCAGAGATGGTAAATTGCTTCAAGAAGATTCGTTAATAGGAAGTTTTGAATTATTACAGCTCCGGAATTTATGGAGGAAGAAAAGAAACGAGACGACGTAGAGATTATATCTTGTATAAGGAGGTTTGGGAAATTTCGGGAATCATATTATATATACTTAGGTGGGGCAGAGAGTAAGAGCCCTTTTGTGGAAATTTTGGGACAAAACAGTAATTAAATGGGGGATTGGAGATATTGTAGTAGAGCATAGGGTAAGAGGTAAGAGCCCTTTTTGTGGAGGTTTTGAAGTCGGAACAAAACGAGTTCGTGGTTTATTTCTAATCGGATTATAACAAAATCTATTTTGTTGAAAGTCGGATATTTGTTGTCATTTTTTTTTTCTTTTGTTAAATAATTGTGTCTTCCATGAGCTTTCTTCGTGAATAAAGAAGACAAACAAGCTAGTAGAAGGAGGGCAGACCTGATGTGTTGTGGCCTTCGTTTCACCAATCCAATCGGAGGAGCCGCAAAGTTGCCGGAGTGAGAGAGAAGAAGAGAGAAAGGCAGAAGAAGGTAAAAAAAGAAGATAAATTATGAAGGGTAAAACAGTAAATTTACATTTTAAAAACTATTTTGTTATTTTCTTACGGCGTTAGTTAGTTTTGACGGATTTTGTTAATAACTTAACGGAGTGGCTCTCGTAAGAACAAAATGTGCGATACTTTAAGCTCGCAGGAACAAAGTAAAGTACAGAGATCCCAATGAAACAAATGAGATATTACATGGACCTCCAGGAACCTTTTTTCTTTAATATAATATTCTAACATGCCCTCTCACATGCAAGTCCGTTATGGCTTTGCTCGTGTAAATTGTAATAATGTCCATCTTGCCTTTTTTTTCTCTTAAATTTGCATGTTGACTAATATGAGAAGATACAGAAATCATTCTTGTTTCTAATTATGCAGGTGGACCGAAAGAAAAAGATAGAGAGCACAACCCATTTCAAATATATTTCTACGGAAGGACTTGAGAGCGACCTTTCGGTAGAAAGGTTCTAATACCACATTATAAAGATAAAAACCCCAACAATGATGCAGCATTGTTCGGTGCATTTCCTTGACTGTGTTTAAGCCATCATGCTGATGAACCTATCAGACTACCATTGCTCAAATTCATGTTTTCTGATATGTCAAGTTCTAAGAAGGAAGAGAATGCCATCAAATTAGTAGTTTCATATGGAAAAAGAGAATACAAAATCTTTTTGCATCACCATGCTGAGCTCATTGAATGCACAAGTACACCAAATCATCAATGCCCTTATTGACTTATTGTTAGTTTCCATTTCACTATGTTTTTACAATTATATCTGATGTTAAGTAAAGATAATGATATGTTCTATATTTCAGATACTCTGTATTCAATTAATGAAAACTTTCATCCCTCGAAGAACATATATTCGAGCAAGAAAACCTAATGGTATGCTACATCAGTTGAGCCTGGAGACTATGAAGGAAGAAGGAAATGCAGTGCGAGTCCAAGAGAAAAAAAAAAACACGGGTTTTGTTGTTTGTACAAATATTTGACATCTACGCAAGATACCTAAGATTCTCTTACTACATGTAGCCACAGAAAACTGAATATTATGCAGCATTGCTCAATACATGTGTTTAAGTCATCACGCTGATGATCATATCAGACTATCATTACTCGGCGTTCTCTGTTTATGTTCTACAGTTTTCATCAAGAACAAAAAGGATGTTCTCATATTAGATGTTCTATACGGGAAAAGGGTGTACAAAATCTTTTCCGTTCACCATAACTATGAGTTCATTGAATCCGTCAACTATGAGTTCATTGAATCCGTCAACTATGAGTTCATTGAATCCATAGCTACAGCTGCTACACCAATCATTAATGCCCCGAGTGTTAGTTCCCATTTCACTATATTCTCTCATTTAGTTTCTACCAACTCAACAACTTCATGCAATAGAATGCTTCATAAATAAGCAATCACTCATGTTTCGAAAACAAAATTACCAAACACGAGAATATGATTTCAGTGCTAAACTCTTTCATTCATTGGTTTTGTCTGAAAGATGTACAACACTACAACTAACGAGCTATAAACACGTATCAGATAAATGAAATGTAAAACTAGACAAAAAGCTAAGCTCCAGCAGGAATAACATATGCAGCAGAAAATTTCTTTGTTGTGTTCGAAGGAGGAACCTTTAGGGTTGTTCTCGAACCATGGTTCGCTTTCACAGTCCCAGCAATGTCGCTCGTTTCAACAGTCGAATTTCCTTCTCCATTGTGCATCTCATCAACATCTTGATCATCTTCTGAGGAAGAAGAGCAATGCGGGCTAACATCATCTGAAAAACACGAAGAACTCAACTCGCCCTCAGAGTCATACGACAATGAGCAGATTCGTTCTGTGTTAAAACCCATTCCTAACCCTTCCAATTCTCCATCTTCATCTTCTTCGCCAATGCCGGCGACAAAGGGATGATCCAGAAGCATCTCAGCAGTCAACCTATACTTCGCCTTCCTCACCAAGCACGCCTTCAAGAAATCTCTACAATCCTTCGAAATTGAAGTCGGGATGTTGGGCAATTCATGCCCGTAACCAATCTTATGCAAAAGATCTTTCGTCTTCAACTCCGGCGTCCCGTCCCAAGGCCTATTCCCAGTAAGCATTCCCAGGACAACACATCCAAGAGCCCAAATATCAGAAGGGGGATCTTGAGTACCATCTACAATAGCTTCAGGTGCCATGTATTGAGCAGTCCCTCTCAAATAAGGATCCAACTTCCTCTTCTTGCTCTGATTCACCGACTTCGCCAACCCGAAATCACCAATCTTTGCCATAAATTTGGGTTCAGAATCATCACCAACAACATCAGGCACAAGCAGGATATTTTCAGGCTTCAAATCACAATGAACATAGCCATACTCATGAACATGACTCAAACCTTTGAGAACAAACATAGTGTACCTCCTGACATCGCTCTCCGGCAACCCGAAACCACCCGATTTCTTGATCAGACCAGCTAGGGTTCCTCCCGAAGCATACTCCAACAACACATTGTAAACCATCTCACCATTCTTGTTGGTGGTCGTCTCTTCGCCATAACATCGAACAACTTGTGGGCAATTTGGGAGCTTGCTTTACTTTTTTTTTTAAGGAATTTAAATCTTTGTATTCACAGTACCTATTAAGATTACATGAACTCTATGTTGGTATCAAAATCACTGCTCCATTGAACTTGTTGAATCTATACGTACACAAAGGACACGGTTGCGAAAATGGCAGTGACGAGACCACCGATGATCACACCACCGCCGGCGACGGACTTGTCGGAGGGATGCTTCCCCAGC
>JAYMTG010000981.1:0-10095 GCA_036897565.1 Pelargonium exstipulatum
GATGGCCGAGTTGTATTCATGCTGCCATGGTTGGGAAGAACAGTCGCTGGCACTACAGATTCCAACACTAGTATCACTTTTCTTCCAGAACCACATGAAGATGAGATTCAATTTATACTGGATGCCCTTTGTGACTACCTTAATGTTAAGGTATATGATTTCTTTGAATTATATACTCTTTTCGTCCCAAAGTGAGTGTCATATTTCTCTAGTATTTTTCTCCCAAAACGAGAGTTCTATTTCCTTTTTAGGAAGTTAGTTATGTATGAGTTACCAATAATATTATACAATAAGTTAGTTAGTATACCTTAAGTTACAACACATATCATGGGGTTACAAAGGGAAATATACAACACTACTAACTTAGTAAATTTTCTCAAAATGGAAACCAAGACACTCATATTGGGATGGAGGGAGTATTTTTTGATTGATTGTGTTTGGGGATTACATAAATTACTTCTTAGAAGTGGCTGGAAATATTATATTATATTCACCCCGTCCTTTTGGAATAAAGAAGAATGTTCCTGTTGTTTTTGTCTTCTGCATTTTTTTTTTCCAGCCTTGACATATATAATGTATATCTAATTGTCTCCTCACCATGTTTCCCTGATTGATGTGCAATAGAGCCTTCTGTTTGTTGTCTCTGACAAAAGAATAGCGAAAAGTTGGCACTTCTATTACGTTTTGTTGAGTTCATTTCTCTGCAACTTTGTCTTGGTGTTTCACACCAAGATCATCGACAAGTTACATATCCTTGATTGAACCATTTATCTAATCAAAGACCATGAATCCGGATAAGAGATGCCGTGCTAATTTATTTATCAGCTTGAGTTCCGGTGATATGACTTGAAACTCAGTATTTGAGGATGTAGCTTCCTTTAGTTACTTTTTGCACTTAGTTTGATGCTCCGAATACATGACTTAGGTTTATAGTTGTGGCCTGTGGGGAAGCATTTGCTGACAATGTATGTCAAGAAACATTTTGATTTATGGGTCTGTTATATTGTGTGGAACCTTTGATCTGTCAAATTATTTTGTTATGAAATGACTTGCTTATCTTCTCTCCTTTGTTTGGGTGTGGCAAGAGATTTTTTCCCCTCAACCTGAGCCCCCTTACCGTGCCGAATATTCCACCTAAGCTAGGTGGATTTTCTAAATGGTTTTTATATTACTTTGAGTTCACTGGATGGTATTTATCTAAGGTAGATTAGTCAATATATGAAAAATAAAAAAGTACACTTCTATCTCTGGTCTTTTTATATGTTCTTTGTTGACATCATGAATTCAGGTACGACGCACAGATGTTCTCTCTGCTTGGAGTGGTATCCGCCCATTGGCAACAGATCCATCAGCAAATAATACTGAAAATATCTCCAGGGATCATGTTGTCTGTGAAGATTATCCTGGTTTGGTCACAATTACAGGTGGAAAATGGACCACATACCGAAGGTAGCTTTATTGGTTGAGCAATAATTTTTAAGTTGATGAAAATTTGGATCAGTACTTTGCTAATTGTGGTCAATCACAGCATGGCAGAAGATGCAGTTAATGCAGCTATAAAGTCCGGAAAGTTGAGCCCTGCAAATGGATGTGTAACCTACAATCTGCGGATTGTTGGTGGAGATGGATGGGATCCTTCATCTTTCACGGTCCTTGCTCAACAGTACACACGCATGAAGAAGTCTTACAGTGGTAAAGTTGTTCCTGGGGCAATGGACACTGCTGCAGCAAAGCATTTGTCTGGTTCATATGGTACTTTGGCTGAACGTGTGGCAGTCATAGCTCAGGTTAGTGTATTCTGTTTCTCTTAACGGATGACATCTCCTTTTAGTGAAAATAATTTCTAGGAGAAGTTGATTTCATTTCACAGTTTAACACAGTATTGATAATTGATATTTGAGGGTGAGCCTTGGTGTAACGATAAGGCTGCTCCCTTGTGCCCATTTAGTTTTGGGTTCAAGCAACTTCTCTGCAAAGCAGGGGTGAGGTTGCATACAAAAATAAACCTCCCAGACCCCATAATGGTGGGAGGATGTGCACTGGCCCATCCATTTTATTTATAGTTGGTTTTTCATATGGTAGGGTATCAAACTAAAAGGAATAAGAGTTTAATAGGGCCTAGATGTTCTAAATAGCAATATATAAATGTGTGGTTACTCATTTCGGGTTCTACAACATATTTAGTTGGCTCACTTTCGAATCTATCAAATGATTAGGTCATTCAGTAACTACTGTGTATAGCTTTGTAGTGCCTTGGACCTGCTTGTGAGTTGTCTGCATTGATAAACAACCTTGGAATACCTTGTTTTTCATTTAACACGCCATTCATGTCCCAAGATAGTTGCATGAGAATATAATACAGCATCATGTGTGTAATACACACATGATAGTTCCTTTTCCTCAAAAGTTAAACGTTATTCCATCCATTTTATGTTTAGAACGAAAATCTTGGGAAGCGGCTTGCTCATGGATATCCTTATCTTGAGGCTGAGGTTGCATACTGTGCTCGGAATGAATATTGCGAGTCTGCAGTTGATTTCATTGCTAGAAGATCTCGACTTGCTTTCCTGGACACGGATGCGGCAGGGCGTGCACTGCCACGAATAATTGAGATTCTATCTGCAGAACACAAATGGGACAAGACTAGGCAGAAGGAAGAGATGCAGAAGGCTAAAGAATTTTTGGAAACGTTCAAGTCTTCGAAGAACGCCCAGTTCCATGATGGGAAACACAAGTAGTAAGTGAACCTCAAACTAACTTATTTTCAGATTATTGTGACTTTCACTGTTTCTTGTTTTCTTACATGAATATTTAACTCCAATTTTTTTTTTTTTTTTTCTTCCAGGCTTGTGAAGTCAAATGAGCATATTTATTATGGAGCTCTATTTTTTCACTTCAATTTTTTCTCACATCATTTTTATGACTTCTCCTTGAAAGAGCTTTAGCTGCTAGCCCATTGCTCTTTTGTTACATTTCATAAAATTATCATTCGGTAAAAAGTTTCAAACTTAATGGTGATAGGTTACAAATTGTCGAAAAATTACATAGCTCTCATAGGCTCGTTGCAATTATCTGCCGAAAAAGGCGATTTAAACAATAATGTTACTTTTGCAAGAATTGTTGTTCCTAAATGTTTGTGGATCATCTTGTGTAGAGGATGCTTATATTTTTCAATTAAAAGTTCAAACATCAGTGCACTGAATTTTGTATGAGCTACATACATTCTTGATCTCTAGATCATAATGTCAGATATGTAATAGATCCGGATTTTTATAGTATTGAGCATTGCAGAAAGATCACTACTCTCGATTTGAAAAAAATGAATGAATGAGAGCAATGCTATATGTACAAAACTTTGTACAAAAATAGTTTACAAAATAATGTGTCAATGAATGAGGCATGACACGTCAAATTTTGCAGTGATGACTTGGCCGAATCACAACGCGCCATGTGTGCAGTTTGTCTAATAAACCGAGCGCTTCGCGCCAAAAATTCATGGGAGGGTAATGATATCATATACGTCGGGTTGTTATTCGTTAAAATTGATTTTCAACTACAAAAATATGAAAAAAGTAATCGTCACGTAGATTGCCACGTCATTTTGTACAACAAATTTTGTACAAAACTTGGGACATTTAGCATTTTTCAATGAATAAATTGGGAAGGTGTCTTATGCATCTCATAGCCAAACAGGTTTCGGAAGTTTTTATGGCCTTCAAAATTGTTTCACAAATTATCATCCTTTAAAAAACATGGATAACAAACGTCTCGAGTTCCAAGACAAGGGAAAAAGAAAGCTTGTATGGCTCTATTCGCGTTATTGTCGCGACAACCATATACTTTATCGCGAAGGGAGTTTAGCAAAATCTTGTTCACACCTCGTCTAAGCGCATTTGGCTCTGTGTTATTGTCGAGACAACCAAATACACTATCACCAGAACTTCAGTCATACCTCGTTCGCACAATCTTGGCTCAATTCGCATTATCGTTGTTGCAACCAATATATAATGTCGTGAGAAGAGCTCGGTAACTCCTATTTCATCATCTCATTGCATCTAAGGTCCGTTTGAAGGTTTGGAAAAGGCCGGGAAGCCTAATGAACATGTTTTGCCACCTCAAGTCACCTTCTCATCGTGTTTCAAATCCTCCGCCCGGTCTCGAGGCCTCCGTCTTGCCCCACATCTCACATAGTTTGACCGCTCGTAAGTTAATCCAAACTCTCTCTTAAATATAAATTCATAAAAATCAAAACGACATGCCGTTTTTAGCCCCCAACAAGAAGCTGCTTGCCATTACATTCCGATTGTTTTCCCAAAAACCTCACCCAAAACCCAAAACCCAAAACCGAGCAGAGAATGGCTTCGATGGTAATGAGACCAGCAACGGTCTCGTCCTCTCTCTTCTTCTTCTCCTCCAAACCCTTCCTCTCTCTCCGTTCGCTCCCTCGCTTCACCTGCTCTCTCTCCACCTCCTCCTCATCTTCTTCTCCGTCTCCTCCCATCGAATTCGACATCTCATTCGCTCCGCCCAAGCCCAAGCCAAAGCCCGACTCGCTCTCTGAACTCGCCGGAGGCCAGCGCTTCATCCCATGGATCGTCCGCGGAGAAGACGGCAAAATCAAGCTCCAGTCGCATCCTCCGGCGTCCTTCGTCCAAGCAATCTCCGAGACCAAGGAGAAGAAGAAGGATAAGGATAAGGTGAAGGAGAAGAAGAAGAAGGTGAGTGCAACAACTGAGCCAAAGTACTCAAAGGCGGCGCGCAGGTACTACAATGAGAACTTCCGTGATCAGCCGCAGCGCCTCAGTAAGGTTCTCGCTGCTGCCGGAGGTATAGGCTTCTGAACACTGAATCATGATTCTGTTTAGTGCCGGCATTCATGTTGAATTGTTGTTTTCTTTTGTTACGTTTGGTTGCTCGGAAATGGCTGGAAAAGAGAAGGAATTTTAATTTCTGCTGGCGAGATTTTTTTTAATAGTACTGGAAGCATAAGCTTTATAATTCATTTTAGAAATGACTATTAAATATGAATCCGATGTTCATGTGTCTGTTCAGTACTGTATTTGTGTGTAATTGCTGTGTGCTTGTTTTTTGTTCTGTTTGGTTGCTTTGAAATGGCTGGAAAAGAGCAAAAGGTGTTGAATGTTTAATTCAATTTAGTAGTGGCTATGAATCTGGTTTATGAATTCGTTGTTATTTTTATTTTCCATGTGAAATTTCTGTTTGTTTGTTAGTTCAGATCCTTACAAATGGCTGTAGAAGAGTAATAGAAAATGTGATTTCTGCCTTGAGAAAGAAATTTGTAGTATTGATTAGGAATGTGTATAATTTTGAATTCAATTAAGGTTAAAAAATGGTTGTCTTCTTAGTTGGGGAGAATTTGCGTTTCTAAGCAACCTTATCTATAATTTTGGAACTTGCAAATGATGTATATGCTTTGTTTTTCAGTATTTGTATTAGTTTGGAATTTCAGAATGATATGAATGTTTCAATTTAGTGTCAGTGTGAAAAGGTACCATAATTTTGGAATTTGCAATTGTTGTAACCAGTGGCATCACGAAGGAGCAGTGAACAGCTTATATTTGATGGTAAGGTGACGGTAAATAACTCTGTGTGCAATTCTCCTCAGGTAAGCTCCTAGCCTTGTTCTCTATTTTATTAATGTAATACTCGTCGTACTCCAAAAGATTATATTGATACAAAGCTTTCCAGTTGGTTCTTATGAGAGAGGGAGGCTTTAAAATATTTGTAAATTCTCAATGATCACATGAATCCTGTGTTCACATTATAGTTGGTTATAATTTGTTTCCATAAATTTATTTAGTAGCATTCTGGTGTTAATGTACAGACTCGTGTGGATCCAGCAAGGGATGTTATCTATGTTAATGGCAACCGCCTCCCTAAAATTCTACCCCCAAAAGTGTATCTTGCCTTGAACAAGCCAAAAGGGTTTGTCTGTCATTCTACTATTCAATTTTGAGTTTGAATATGCTGTGTATATCTGTGAGAATTTATACAGTATTATAATAACAGGTATATTTGCTCATCTGGGGAGAAAGAGACTAAATCCGTGATGTCTCTGTTTGATGAATATATGTCTAGCTGGGTATGCCATATGGGAAGCTTGCAATTGTTTTTCTTCCCTTTTTAATTTTCAATTGGAAAATACTACTATTATATCTCAAGTCTTTTTTCTTCTTACTCTTCTTGTTAATTAATATATGCAAATATGACATTGTAATTTGTTGACCAGAATAAACGATATCCAGGGGTACCAAAACCTCGGCTATTTACCGCTGGCCGCCTTGATGTTGCAACAACAGGGTTGATTATTGTCACTAATGACGGTATGAATGTTTCTGTGCTTCTAACCATAAATGCTATGTTTGCAAAGTTAGTTGCATCTTGTCGTAAGAATTTTGATTTGATTTATTAAACCTAAAGCTGATGTTGTTTGTTTACAGGTGAATTTGCTCAGCGACTTGCACATCCTTCCAGCAATTTAACAAAAGAGTAACTCCCTTATGTTCACTTAGTTCAACTGACAAATAAAGGACTGTATAGCATGATTTTTTTTTTCTTGTAGAGCTAATTGTATTGCACATGATAAACCATTATATTAAATGGATGTTATGCAAGTCAGTATGTCGTCTAGATGGGTTAGTCGCTTTCTCAGAAGTTGACGACAGTCTTTCATAGTAATTAGTATTTAGTAATGGCTAGAAAAGTAAGGACTGTGCTATGTTATCATGTTCAGTCATTTCTGGTATTAACATTTATATTCGTTAGTCACTTTTCTAAGTGTTATATTGCCATTTATAAAATATGGGATCTTCTAATAAAAAATGGCTTACACCTTTTATGTTTTATATTTTATGTTTTAATTTTAGGTATATAGCATCAGTAAATGGTCCTGTAAGTAAGCGGCAGTTAATTACCATCAGCGAAGGAACAGTCATTGATGGTGTACGTTGTATCCCAGATTCTGTGGAGTTACTGCCTTCTCAGCCAGATATATCCAAACATCGACTTCGTATTGTGGTACTTACTACTTAGTTATTCTTTAAGAACTGATTCATATTACAACTGTCCATATATTATTGAGGAAAGGCTAAATTTGTATCGCTAAAACTGGATTGCTATAGGTTCATGAAGGAAGAAATCATGAAGTTCGAGAACTTGTGAAAAATGCTGGACTTGAGGTTAGCTTCAGTGTTTGATAGAGCATTATCAAATTCCATTAATAACTTGTTCTGTGGTTATATATGTTGGCTGGTCTTTTGCTTTGTTGTTCACATCAATTGGAAAATAATTGGCAATATTGCTTTGCGGATGAACCAATGGAATTTCACAGAAAATTTATATGCATAGTCCTTGAGGTTTGCTGAAATAATCAGTGTACTAATTTCACCAAAACTCAAGGTATGTGTGCATGTAAATTTTCCAGCACACTATAAAAGAAAGTGATTGTTTGGGTTCTCCTCCTGTGAGGGATGTTTTCCTTGCTTTGGCTTATTATTCATTTGTTATAACTGTATGTATGTTGATATCCTTGAATTATAATTTAAGGCTACTAGGTTCTGGTTCATGCCTGTATTCTGATGGAGTTTAATTTTCAATAGCATTTGGATTTTGAGAATTTTCTTGGTTGCTTGATTTTATTTTATAGCTCATATCTATCTTATTTTGTTTATTTCCGCTTCTTATTTTTTCCCCCTCATTTTAGCTGTCTCTATGTTTCTTGTCTACTAGGTTAAAGCATTAAAGCGTGTACGCATAGGAGGTTTCAGACTTCCATCTGATCTTAGGTAATTGCTCTCATCATGCTCCGGTTAATTTGGTTAATATTCTCACATTTTTCTGTTGAAATTTCATAAATATCTATGGTAAATATCACTGTTCATTCATTGTGATTACTATCTAAATCAAAACAATTCTATGCGATAGTGAAGTTTTAGAGAGCATCAACCTGTAATTTATTGAAGATGTTTGGGGTTGGATTTTCCTTCTACACGACACTTGCTAGTTATATCTCATCCTCACATTTTGAGTTTAGCTGTTCAAATATTTGTGTGAAGAAGTGATATAAGTTGATGAATATGCATGGAATTTGACTATCCATCTAACATATGCTTGTGATAATGACTAATTTAACATCCATTTCATATTTTTGAAAAGCTCAGAAGCTGGTTGCTGAAGAAACCTAAAATAGGATTTTCTGAGCTTGATGATGCAATAGTTTCGTTTCGTAGTTGCTTTCAACAGTATAACTAACAAAATAGGCTCCTTTTTTTTATTGCCCTGGGTATTAAACAGGATCGGGAATCACGAGGAACTTAAACTTAGCGATCTCAAGGCTATGGGTTGGACAACGGCAAAAGCAGCAGCAGCTCCCTTAAAAGGCTGAAGGTTCTCCCTTCTTGTGAACACCCTACAAGCTCCTAGAGATATGGCGTGACATTAAGTTATGGCTCAAGTCTTTCATGTTAAATGCCCGGAATGGTGGTTAGCATCACACAGGGTTGCTGAGAAGACGACGATACGAAGTCATGCTTCTTTCCAGGTAACGAAAGGCAAGTTGGTTATTATCTTGAGAGTTACTATGTAAAATTAAATTACTATCGCTTTGGAATTGATAGTGAACACAGGATACCGATCTTAATTATGTAAAGAGCTTTTCTTAGTACTTATTTGTCAAAATGATCCGACAGGACATTTTGACAATTCATGCATGCATTGAACACGAACACGACTTATAGGCTGGGCCAGACAACACCTCTTTTTGTCGGGTTCATGTCTTGGTACTTACAAGAAAGTTTAGAACTGATCAAAAAAGTTATCAAATACCATTTTATGTGTTTTGTATTTTGCTCAGCCTACGTTAGGATTGCGGCTCGAATTGACAAGAATACATATAACATGACACAGCATGACATGCCATGCATTCCCATAAATAACTTGGTGTGGCATGATACGAACAAAATAATGCTCAATCCAAAATAGTCTCGTAAGTTTTCAAATTTTGACGGTATGAATTGTTTTGGAACAATTTTGAATCATTTAAAGAGTAAAATGGAACAAAATAAAATGCACGAACTAATTTGAATCAATTCCATCATAGAAAAAATCAACTGTTGCTCTCTAGTTTTAACTAGGAATAAAAAGTTCAAAAACTTTAGATGATCCTCTACAAGCAATGTACAAACTTTCCTAGGCAGTTTTTGTGCAGCAAGAAATGTCCGAAAACTTGTATGAATTACTTTACAAGGCAATACAAACCACAACCTGACCAGTTCCCTGCAAGCCGAGCCTCTCTAGATCCGCAAATAAGCACGAGCACACCAGAACAAATATTTTCTTTCTATAAAATATGAAATTAATGTGATGACAACAATCTCCATTAACACATACCAAAAATGTACTCCAACATGGTTGTGCATGCCGGCCAACAACTTCCATGACAGTGTTTACTCCACCGGGTAGCGGGATGAACAATCAAATATATACACTGCAATGTATATTTACGCAACTTGGAAGAATAGCCTGTCATACTTGGAACATACTAGAATGATTGACATCCACTGTCAGAATCTAGAGGGATAAGATTTCTGAAACCCGATCTTGTGCATCAGCTGGAATCTCCCTTCCCGGGACCAAGATCTTGAGAAGATTACCATACCTATCAAAGAAGCATGTTAATCCTTTTTTCTAACTCAACATAACTACCAACACCCATTGGGGCAAACGGTTTAAGGCGCTTGATCCTGTCGAGGCCTCAGGTTTGAGAACCTCCTTCATGGTGTTGGTATCGCCCATAAAAAGAAGTGCCTATTACGAAGCCACGACAAAAGCAAATAAAAATAATGACTTTCTCCTTGTAACATGCTCCTCCAACAAACTAGTGATTTATCTTACCTAACTTCAAGCATGCGCCTTTGTGCTCAGAAGTTAAAATTTATGATATGACCATCATGCCCTCTAGTTCTAGTCAGTTGGAATTGCAAAACAAAGCAAAGATATCAACTAACCATACATACATATGCAATATACTAACCATCTAAAACAGATAAATGTTTTGGCAAAATGAAGGTGATATCA
>JAYMTG010000982.1:0-10090 GCA_036897565.1 Pelargonium exstipulatum
ACTTACCGAAACTTACCGGCCTCATCTAGACTTGACAAACAAGCACTGAAGCTGAAGCTGATTCTGAAGCTGAAGCTGAAGCAGATGATGAACGACACAGTGAAGATGAAGAAGAAGGACAAAGGCAAAGGAGTGGACTCTTTCTCCAACCCTAACAGTGGCGATGATTCCGAAAATTCCAAAGATTCCTCCTTTCCGATCATTCGATTCTCCTCCCGAAACGCTTCCTCCAAATACGACTTCGTCAAGGTCCCCGATCCTTTCCTTACCCGCTTCCCCGCACAATTCGTGCCGATTTGAATCTGCTTCAGTTCTCATTCACGTCTGCTATTAGTGCGAAAATTCACCATGCAACTTGAGTTCTATATCAATTTCCTGATCCTTCTTCCTTTTTGGGTTTTGCAGGTGAAAGTTTGGTTAGGCGATAACGCAGATCACTACTATGTTCTGTCTAGGTTTCTGCTCAGTAGAATGTTAACTGTCACTAAGGTTTTGTTTACACACCCAATTCTATGTCTTTTTCCTTAATCGTTTCTTTTTGTATATGATTATTGCTTTGTGTTTATTTCTTTGTATCAATATTGTATTTTGTGCCTTCAAAATGCATTTTTTGGGAGTTTGAATCTAATATCAGATCATAGCCCCTAAATCTTAGGGTAGTTGAGCTCAATATGCATTTCTAGTTCCGAGTATCTGGGTTTTCCAACTTATCTGGAGAAAAGAAAGGAGTACAAGACATGAGTTCTGAAATGTAGCCTAATTAAGTGATGTCTAGATTAGTATCAAAAAAAAAAGTGATGTCTAGCTTCTAGTGTGAGCTAACTTTTAATAGGTAGTGCATGCTGGTTGGGTGATGCTTATTGTCCATTTCTGAAAGCAAGAAAATGGTGGTGAATGTTTATGGTTCTAGACTTCCAGTAGTGCTGCTAGCAGTTGTAAAGTGCATAATCTCAATACCTGTTTTCAGCTGTTATGGTTTTAGTGAGTTAGTCTACAGTGCACAAACCTTATTACATTAGATTGTCTCGAGTATGTGAAAATGTACGTGTTTTTTTAATATACAAATTGAATCTGATTTTTAGTTTTTGTTTGAGTAGATTAATGTCGTAGGAATATTGAAGTTGTTTGTCATCTCTTGATTACAGATCCCCAATCATGTAGCTATTAAAATTGCTTTGGAACTCAAAAAATTGCTTATTGACAACAGCCTTCTAGATGTGTATGCCATCTCTCTCTCCCTCAGATTTTTAATCCTTTGCCTTAATAGTCCAATTTTTGTAATTTTTCAATTGATGCATGACTGCTTATATTGCTTTGCAGCTCTCAGACTGATTTGGAAGCTAATCTTTTTAAGGTATGTCACATACAATGATGAGCCGGTGCTAGAGGTGATTAGGCTCTTAAGTTTGATACATACAAAGAAAATTTGAATTAAATTTGATAATGGCTGATTAGTGATCTCATCATCACTTTAAGGGTGAGGAGCATATCTTCTTTGTTGTGCAATTAGTAGTCCCATCCATTGGGCCGCCTTCTAATTGGTTGTTGGTTAGCTGCTTGCTTTTCAGAGGGGACTATTGGAAGTATTTCAGAAGATATTTTAAACAGATTGAAAGACTAGTGTCTAGTAGGTATTGGTTAAAATGAAAAAATAAAATAATTGTCAGATTTAGATTAAACTACTGTAGCTGTGCTTGCCTTTTCTGTCAGAACATTCCAGTCTGTAGAGTTGCATCTACAGCTATTAGGAAAAGCCTAATTTTGAAGAAGATAACTTGCTCTGCTGCAGTCCTGGTTTCTTGTAATAATCATTCTTGATTTGCAGAAGCAAGTCTGTTAGATGTTCCATGGTAGACAACATGCATAAGCATTTTTCTTACTATTTGAGAACAGAAATCATTTCAGTATACAGATTCATTGAGAGGGCTTGGTTGGATGTTAGCTTTAATGTTTCATTTTGTCCATACTTCAATTCTCAAATAGTTTGGAAGAAAAAGAACTGTAAGGGGTTTTCCTCTTTAGTTGGGGAAGATAAATTGTCATGAATGTTCTGCAGAAGATCTCTTGTTAAGCTTTGTATCCATGCACATAGTAAATGAAACGCTTTGAATGAATTCTCATTGGCAGCTTATGGAACGCCGGGGTTATGGGGAAGAGTACATAAACCGATATAAGATGATGACCAGGTGAGTAAGCTTAATTTGAAGGTTGTCAGTTGTATGATGTTGAGTTCTCTTCTTCAGTTTGTCAGTGTCTTGTAGGGATTCACTTGACAGTTAGCTGCTCTGACCTGTAGTTTTAATACCTTAATTTGTTTCTGTGAAACTGATGCTTTATTAATTAGATGGTTCAAAGAGGCATATTTGCACGATTTATTGCTGTCTTCTTCTTTTGTAGCTGCACAGAATTTTTTTAACAGGCTTCCTTGTTAGGACTCTTGGATCTTTGTGTTCATTTTCTGATTCATGAAACCATTGTTTACAACATGACTTTTTATGTAAAATGAAGAGAAAGTTCCATTAACAAGGATTTCTTGGGCCTTTTGGATAGGTTCTTAGACCCAGTGTGTACTTGAAGCCTGACCAGATTGTTTTGGGCATAGAAAATAGAGATACAAGTTTCCCTTTTGATTTGTGCATCTTATGTAAAGTATACTTGAAGTAACAATTATACGGATAGAAGTAAATGTAAAAAAAGGAAATGTAAATGATTATAATATACACTCCATCCGTCCCAAAATGAGTGTCTTAGTTTCCTTTTAAATAATCACTAAGGAAAAGTTAGTTAATGTTGTGCATTTACTCTTGTATCTCCAAGAACACGTATTGTAACAAACTCAAAAGATAATAACTGACTTATTATTATTATTATTATTTTATGAGCAACGAGACACCATAATCGAAGTAACAATGTTTCTTTCTCCTCAAAAGGAGTGTCACCCTAAATCACACCCCACAAACCCCACCTCATATTATAATAAGTTAGTTATTATAGTATCCCTATAAAATACTAACTTATTATAGGGATATTATTGGTAATTCATATATAATTAACTTCTAAAAATGAAAGAGGACGCTCATTTTGGGACAGAAATACAAGACAAACAATACACATATTTTGGGATAGAGAAAGAATTTTTAGAATTATAGGAAATAATAATGTGTTTGGAGCAGAAACTGTGAGTTTAAGGTAGGTGTTGGCATTCGAATCTAGATAGTATTATTGGAGTTGTACAAGTTAGCATTCTGCCATCAATTTCAGTTTTCAGCCTAGTCGATATCCTTCTCTAACTAGGATGCTTGCTAAATCATAATACTGATGACTGGAGTAAATGAGCATTTATACAGCTGATTGAGTAGTATGCAAAGTGCATGTAACTAGTGTTGCCTAATGTCTAATGCTTCTGTGACCAGTTATGCCACTCATCTGGTGGGTATATCATAGGTGCTTCCTAGTTCAGTTAGAATCTAGTGTCAATACACAAGAATGTATTCGTTGGAACAAAACAGAAGATATTAAGTTTTGCAGTCTTTGTAACAGGTCTTCCTTTATGGATAATACTGGTGTAGCACTCCACTGAAGAGTTACAACATGCCTAGGTTTCTGTAGTTGGACTTAAAATGGAATATGCCATTCATTTGTGTGCACTCTATAATTATTGCTTCTGTATTCATAAAAATTGTCAAGGAAATAATGTTAATATAACATATGAAAACTGTGTTTAGAGAATCCTATCATATCTGGCTACTTATTTTATTTCTTCAATACACTCTGAGGAGGGAGAAGTTGGAAAATAACATGTGATTCTGTAACTTTCCTTATGTAGACGACAGGTGAGTATTGACTCGTTTGGGCTCTATGATGCATTTATCTAAAATTGTAGAAACAGATAAATGAGACATGAAAAGAACATTTGTTTTAGTAGGAACTGTTTGTAGAGAACTATTTAAGTCAGAACTTAGAGCAGTTATGCATTAAAAGAGAATAAAATTTGAAAAGTTCATTGAAAAGTTCATTAGAATAAAATGATGTCACCAAAATATGATTATATGGGATCGTAAGGTAATCAATGATAAAATAGTTTGAAGAGAACTGAGTGGATTATGTATGTGGTTCATATGACAAAAGGGCCTTCTGGCATTCTTCTGAGTAGTTTTTCCCCGGCAATACCTGGAATAAGTGTATGCCAGACTGTACATACAAGTATCTAGGAATAATATATTAATCTATTGTATTTTAATTCTTTTTTTTTTCTTGTGATCATTTAGCTTTCATCATCAAAGAGTTCCATTGGTGATTCTTGTTTGTGGAACTGCTTGCGTTGGGAAGTCTACCATTGCTACCCAACTTGCACAGAGGTTAAATTTGCCAAATGTTTTACAGGTCCAGCCTTTGCATCTCATTTGTATAGTTATTTGACCTTTGTTTTTCTTCCACATTGATCTTTATGGTTTGTATATTGACTGAGGCCTTTGACATCTTTCTTTCTTTTTGTTACAGACAGATATGGTATATGAATTGTTACGCACATCAACAGAGTACGTAATGAAATTTAGCTGTTTTCTTCCTTAATTTATTGTGTCTATTATCTCCAAATTAAGAAGTTACTTCTGGGAACTTTCCTACTAATAATGAAGACAGATTGTAAAGGAAATTGTTCTTTGTTTGAACAAAGTATGATTTTAGTTTTAGTTAGAATTACCAATCAATAGCTGTGTTGTTGGTCATGCTACAGGTTTCTGTGGCCGAAAACAATGACTAGGGCAGTAATACAGATGTGTTTGAATTTGAATGAATTAAGCATCTACTGTGACATTTACAATAAGGACTTTTCTGAAAGGGTGCTCTGAAAATCAACAGACTGTTTTTATTTATTTATTATGAAGCATGCTTGTTCTGTTGATGACTTTAATTCATTAACATTATCTGCAAACAAATCTATTTATTTAGGCTTAAATGTTTCCATACCCCCTGAACTTCCATGAATTATAGAGTCAAACCCCGGTATGGATTTTTAGTCGTGTCGATTCCTGAACTTTCTATATTTTTTAATTTGGTCCAAGTTACCTGCTGCAATAGGTTGCTTACCTCCACATCAACAATGGATTGTTGTGGATTTGAAGTTTAATCGTTGGACTTTCCAATTTTTGAATTTACTCCAACTCACCACCGCGAGGTTGTCCGCTATTTTCACACCCACTTCCCCTTCCATACTTACCAGAGCTTTTTGGTTTCCTCTGTCCATTATCCGTCCAATACTCTGGCAACAGAGATAAACATGAAATAACTAGAAATTGGTTAACATAAACATAATATGATACTGCAAATTCCAAGACAGAGGTGGTACTGAAAATTCATCGTGGAATTTATAGTGTTAAATGTCATCTACCTTCTCTTGTTGCGTACAAACCTTATAGATATTAAACTCTAAGAGAGCGTGTTAAAGACAACAATATTTTTTATCAGCTTGGACGTCGATAACATTTTTACAAGCAATCCTAATTCTTAAGCTCATTGTGATTCACATTAAAAATTCCACAGGATATAATCTCAAGTATACAAATTGCTCTTACTTAGTTAAATATTGTAATTGCACCACTCTAAACAATCTCAGAATAAAATGTAAGCTAAAGGAAATTTGGGAATAAGGAGCTTTCCTTGCATGGACAACAACATAGTATTAACTATGAACTTTGAAATGATTTTCAAATTCCATTATCCTGCTCTTTTTCTTTGTGTTGATTCAAAATAAATCATTAGTTTGATTAAGAATCTTACAGTTATTGATCACTGATCATTACAGTTGAATCTTGTTACTTTGAACCTTTTTCACTCGCTTATATTTTGTCTTCTAATCTGATTTAGTGCACCGCTGACATCCACTCCTGTGTGGGCTCGGGACTTCAGCTCCCCAGAGGAGTTAATTACTGAGTTTTGTAGAGAGTGCAGAATTGTTCGTAAAGGTAGTGTTTTTTTAATCAGTGTTTTCTAACTGAGAAGATAGTTATTGGTATCAAAATCTGTCCGTGTAATTTGCAAGCATGTTGATTATTGATTTTTGTTGATTGTAACCTTCTTCCTAGGTTTGGCTGGTGATTTGAAGAAAGCCATGAAAGATGGAAAATCAATCATAATTGAGGTATAGTTTTTAGTTATGCTTCCTACTGGTTATTAGGTTGGAGAAGAAGGAAACCAAAATATAGCCCATTGAGTAATTTCTATTGACAGTTGTCTTCCTTCCCACCCTACACGCAAGCACATGAATGGTGACTTACCAAACTGAAAGTGGTGTTAATGCAAGGTTAATACATTGCTTCACACTTGCCTTTTACGGAATTCTCTTCATGAACACAACACAAATCTTTCATGCTCGTCATGTACACTGAGCTGTTGTGATGTTGCATGTTGGCAGCTATTCACTCCATTTCTTACATTTTTACTACAGTAAAAAAATGCCATTTAAATGGGATATTTGATAAACATCTTGGCACTGTGTAAGACAGACCTTTATTAAGTTGGTTTCCTACAAGGATATGAAAGAAGAGGGGCGAGTCAGACCTTTATTAAGTTGGTTTCCTACTAAGTTGATCTCTAATGTTATAAGAAACCAATTTAATAACTACTCGCATGTCCTTTCCACAAGGATATGAATGTACATTTGTATAACCAAGTAACAATTAAGATCTGAGGTTTCGTTTGATAGCCAGACTCTGTCAGGGAAACTTCACTTACTTATTGTAAAAGTATCCCACATTAAAAGAGTATTAAGTTCGAGACCACTTCATATACAAGTTGAGCCCTCTACCTAACAGTTAGTTTAAGTTGGTGGTGGGTTGGAGGGCTCAACTAGGTAAATAGGCCATAAAAGAATCCCTGGAATCCAAAATAATTTTGTATTATTATTGACATTTGTAACCCCACTTTTTTATTGTCTCTAGTCATATCAACAATTTGTATGTAATAAATTATCTTTCTATAGAGTCAACAAAATATTTTTTCTCAACTGTAGAAATAAAAGTTTTTCATGACTAAATGCCTCCAATAATATTTGAAAATATTATTAGTGTCATTTGTCACATCTTGTTAACATTTCAGTTGGTCACTTTTATCTTTTTAAACGCAATATTTTAGATTCCTTTTAAGTAAACAAACCTAATATTTCTAACAATCTAAAAATCTACGTTCTTAAAATCTACTCTCTTGTAAAATTCAAAATTATATGAAAGGTCCAAACATGCCACATCCGTAAAGGGCAAATTTTCTACTTCTGGATCATAGAAACAAGACGTTAGTACTTCTGCACTTTACTCTATCTTTGGCTGATTTATGTTTCTCTCATAATTTTGACAGGGCATACATTTAGATCCAAGCATTTATTTAATGGATGAAGGAAATAAATCACCAGCTAGCGCATCAGAAAAAGAGACAAATCCTTCATCTCTTAAACCAGATGCTGCAACACAGACAGAAAATAATTCTGATAGTGCATGTGGAAGTCATAGTGAGAGTAACAACACCTGTCCTGGTGATGTGAACTCCGGAGAAGAGGTATCCACTAACAAGGTTAATGAGATCTCAGATTCTCTGGGGTCTGTTGACATAGCAGGAAATGTTCCCGATAGTAAAGGTTAACTCCAACTCTGGATTCTGCTAAGGTGTTAAATATTAAGTCTGATGCCCTTAAAATGCAGACTGGGGTTCGTACACAGAATCAGATATCAGACGATGAATTAGAGATGAAGTTAGCTAGCTTGACTGTTTTCTGGCCGTGCAGGTGAAACTGTCAGAAAAACTGAGACAGAAAAAAATAAGGCTGTTAATAAAGAGAAGCTTGGTGCTGACCCAATAATTGTGCCTATAGTTCTGAAGATGGCTCAATTTGATCATAAGGTGCGTTTACCTTTTCTTTCAGTGTTGTATTATATTATTTTCTGGAGTTAGTGATATATGTGATGAAATATGTTTGTGAATGCTCTTTCCAAATAATTGCATAGGTGTGCATGTGTGTTTCTTAAACAGATGAATGGTATGTTTTGTGGCTCAGAACAGATAATGTCGTGTCCTCACTGCCCTTCATTCTGATGATGTAGAAGAGCTGTTATCTGCTAATTAGTTTTTTTTGAAGTAAACAAAATGGCCAGGATTATTCCCTGAAAGGCATTCTAGAGCCAGGCTTAGCTTTATGATCTTAAATTCAATGGGCTTCTGGATGTGCCCTTTTTTTTGTTAGCGGGAAATTTTGGAATTATTTTCTTGCTCAGCTTAGAAGTCTAAATTAATCCAGTAACTTGTCGCTGAATGGTGATTGTATTGTGCAGTGACCTAACTCTAGCTTTTGGAGTATTAGACTCTTCATATAACTTGCTATACTCCAGGATAAGAAATCTTAAACATTTTGTCATTTTGATTTTGAAGTTACCATAACAAAATTATTGATGTTTCATAATTTTTTCATGATTAATGTTCATGGAGGTAGGGGTGGCAGTGAGTCTTGAATGCTTTGAGAGGTCAGATTAAATTGTGGCAGTGGATAAACATGCATTTGTGACTCACTGAACACTGCTAGTTTCTGAAATTTTCTCTTGATCTTTGAACATGTAACAGTATGATTTAGCCTCATGCAGCTTAAGAGTAGAAATCTAACGTGCCATGGGATTGGAGAGTTGGGAAGTTTGCTCTTTTGTACTTGAGAAAAACTATATAAAGGCTCTCCGGTAGCTAATCTTTTCTTGCAAGGCAATATGGTGTTTTCTTTATGATTCTTGTATTATTTATCTTGGTTACAATCAAAGACTTCGTTGAAATTTTACTATCTGAATAAACATTCATCAAAGTAGCTAATTTTTTCTGAGATTATAGCCAATCTTCCCTTAATACATTCTTGGAATTTTGTAGGCATTATTAGAGGAGTGGATCTCAGCACGTACATTTAGTGATAAATGTGTAGTTCAGGTACTTGCATAAAATTGTCAACACATGCTTTTTTATAGGATCATGTGATATCTTTTCTTGCATTTATATATTTTATATTTCTACAGGATAAAGATAAGCTTATTGCCAACTTAAAAACTATTCAGGACTATATTTGCAAGTTCAAGTCACAGGTATGCCTATTTAATTATGTCCTTTGAGATATTACAGGGTGCAAGTGGGCTTGTATCTGGCATCCCTAGATGTGAAAAGGGGTGCCTATGATTGAATTATAATGTCAGTTATGAGAGAAATGTATTATTATATTTGATCTGATTTTGTTTGGAGTATATATATATATATAACCAGGTGCCTTGATACCAAAATAATAATAATTATGATTAGGTGTCAAGTCTATGACTAAGATTCGATGTTGAAAGACAAAATCTTGACTTAATTGAGATGTGGATGGTTGGATCCAGGAGTTGAATTGGTAGAAAGAAAATAACATGACTTTTTATTGTTTCTTTCCATGCCCTACCCCTACTTTGTTCTTTTAGTTAGTTGGGATAGTTTTGGAACATCAAAAGATTCATTAGGAAACTTAATACCCCTTCCCTTCTCAGTCCTCACACTTTCGGGAAGTAAAAAGGAGTGCCGCCATTCTCCAAGAGAGATGGTGGGTGTATTCTTGTTACTGAAGGCAAGAACAGAAAATTGAAGTTCCATATAGACCAACCCAATTAAACCTTTTGTTTACACTTTACCGAACCGTTTTTCTATATAGACTTGGTGGTCCTCGTTAGAATCTGAATTTTCAGTTTTGATTTACTGATTATTCGGACAATGGAAATATGTTATTCATCTGTGGAAATTCCTGGATCTTGACTAGAAACTTCCTTACAGGAACTTGTATGATTGTTAATTATGAATATTAAATTGCCATCTGCTTGAATTAAAATAGATATTTCAAATGTGTACGATTAATAAATTTATTTTAAGTTTTTGGGAAGAAGAATTCTAATAAAATAGAGTTATGTATTTGTCAAGCAGTTTGGTTATATGGAATTTAACAAGAAATCCCAATTTTACAAGAATATATATGTGTTCAAGACTTCAAGTTCTAGATGTGGAATCTTTCATATGGTTTCTGAATAACGAGGAACGGTATAATAGTTTA